>QFEX01000791.1:0-38648 GCA_003316505.1 Suillus alpinus
GGTCATAACTAAAAGCGGAGATTTAAATTTATCGGGATATGCCGCGAGACCGAGAACTCCCGAAGAGGTGAATATTTTGGTGAGCCAACTGCACTGCGGGACTTTCGTTTACCTGTCTACTTCGGAATGGTCTCGAGAACACTGTCGGCGTCGCTAGCTCGTTCACTCAGGACTGCAGCGCGCAATCCTGTAAGTTTTTGAGCTTTTCTAGGTCGTCTTACCTTGATTTTCATCCCCAACCAGCGGCCTTTGCGGTCATTTGCCACAGCTGTGAACATTCCATCTCCCATCACCCAAACCACAACTCTTTCCAATGGCCTAACTGTCGCAACAGAGTCTCATCCTCATGCTCAGACTGCAACAATTGGCGTCTGGATTGATGCCGGTTCGCGTGCCGAGACTGACAAAACTAATGGCACTGCCCACTTCCTCGAGCATATGGCATTCAAGGGCACTAAACGTCGCAACCAACACGCGTTGGAGCTCGAGGTTGAGAACCTTGGCGCACACCTAAATGCGTACACTTCTCGCGAGCAGACCGTGTACTATGCAAAGAGCTTCCGAAAGGATGTTCCGGTCGCCGTTGATATCATTTCCGATATTCTGCAGAATTCCAAATTGGAGACTACAGCCGTTGAGAGGGAACGTGATGTCATCCTTCGAGAGCAGCAGGAGGTCGACAAGCAGCTTGAAGAGGTTGTATTCGATCACCTTCATGCTGTTGCTTTCCAACGTGCGTGTTTCGCTTTCATCCCATACTCGCTTTACCTCCGCACCCAAGACTCATTCATCATCTTTTGTAGACCAACCGCTTGGTCGTACCATCCTTGGCCCCAAAGCCAACATCCTTTCCATCAAGCGCGACGACCTTGATTCCTACATCAAAACCAACTACACCGCCGATCGCATGGTTCTCGTTGGTGCTGGAGGTGTTGACCACCAGGAGCTGGTGAACCTTGCTGAAAAGCATTTCTCCTCGCTTCCCATCTCACAGAACCCAATCCCTCTTGGCCGTCTTGCTCATGCCCGGTCAAACTTTGTCGGTTCGGACGTCCGTCTCCGTGATGATGCAATTCCTTGTGCACACGTCGCCATTGCCGTTGAGGGTGTCGGTTGGAGCTCACCCGACTACTTCCCCATGCAGGTAATGCAGAGCATCATGGGCAACTGGGATCGCTCCCTCGGCGCTTCTCCTCTCCTCTCCTCTCGTCTTTCCCACGTTATCTCCTCGAACAACCTTGCTAACTCATTCATGTCCTTCTCCACGTCTTACTCCGACACTGGTCTCTGGGGCATTTACCTAGTGTCCGAGAACCTAATGAACCTTGACGACATGGCACATTTCACTCTGAAGGAATGGTGCCGCATGTCTATGGCTCCGACTGATGTCGAGGTCGAGCGCGCCAAGAGCCAGCTCAAAGCCGGCCTGTTGCTCTCTCTTGACGGGACGACTGCTATTGCCGAGGATATTGGAAGGCAACTCGTCACCACCGGTCGCCGTCTCACCCCTCAGCAGATCGAGTCTGCCGTCGATGCTGTGACCACGGATGAGATCAAGCGCGTCGCACAGAAATACCTGTGGGACAAGGACGTAAGATTTTTTTGTATCGAACTGAAGCTGCACATATTCACTTAATCACCCCTTTGTAGATCGCTATTGCAGCTCTTGGCCCGCTCGACGGTCTTCTCGATTACAACCGCATTCGCTCAGACATGTCGTCCATGATATATTAAAGGTCAGTTTCGTTTATCGTTTGCATGAGGTGATGTACTTACAAGTCGCAGGATGATCAGGTGTGATTGTTATTGGGACGCTAGCTAGACGATATGCTGTTCGCTGTTGTTCGTTCCGAGTAGATGGCGGAATAAATGACGTTTAATACCTTCATAATTTCTGACAGCAAATTGATTGTGGTCTGCCTGTGCAGGTTGCTGATCAAATTTCCGTCGTGGGTAATCACATTAACGGGTTGTTGCTGCTTTTCGAATTTCGAGTGCTGCGTACAGGACTCACCAGCGTGGTACTCGACAATGGAGGTATCGTAGCGGTGCACAGCACCAGTCACTGACTCCTTAGGGGGACATGCACGTACTAGGGGAGTCGGGGATACATATTCTTCTGAGATTATCCTCACAAGGCCTACAGGTAGACTCATTGTCATGAACAGGCTATCATACATAAAAGATCTCAGCAGGTTTCGACCGACACAGTGCCCTCACAAGCTTGACATAGATTTTGAATCATGAATTCATCAGTACCTTGGCGTCTCTATGAATTCCGATCACACTACTTGCCATGGCAAAGATAGTACTGTTGGTGTGATCCAGCACTCGCCGCCATCTCGACTCCAGCAGACATAATTCACCATATCTGTATACCCTATCATCTCCCGATAACTTTGCATGTGTTGATGTCCCACAACTTCACTTCACCATCTTTACTCCCGCTAGCCACTTCCTTTCCGTCCGGAGACAACGCTGTGGTCCGTATTTCACTTTCTCCATCCCTCCAGTCGTCTCCTATCTGTTTGCCATTCTTCAAGTCCCATACCCGCAGCGAGCTATCCCTTGAACAAGTGATCATCCGCTGTCTGCCTGACTGATGTATGCCGCCTTCGACCCATTTGGGAGATATCATTTGTTCGAAAGGGGTGTTGCGAGCTGGCATTGAACCCGCGTCACAAGGTGATACTTTGTTCCACGCCAGATTGCCAATATACCTTGTTTCACACTGGCAACGTAAGGTTGAGGTTAGGTGGCGATCTGCTAGAATTTCATATATGCACCTGTTCGAAAATTTCAGGTGGATGGTTCTTCCTACATCGATATGAAGAACAATACTCAGCACATAAAGGCAAGGTGTTTTCCTACTGTCCCCTTCAGATTCAACATCACATCCTCTCAAGCAATGCGTTTCTCCTTTGTTTTCGCCGTTGTTGCTGCTTTGACAGCATCAATATCTGCCAGCGATGCTGACAGTGACAGTTGTGCTTATTTTTGCTTGCATGATTCAACCTGTTTGGGTTGCCTTGCTGGTGAATGCGTGAGTATGGGTAGTTTGCCTCCTGGATTTAACCACATGACTCACCGGCGTGGAAGATCTTCTTTGTTTGCTACTAGTGTGGCAGTGAGTCATGTCGCTGCAGTATGGTATGGTCGATGGCATGACACGTGAAGCCTTGATCGGATGCTCGACCATTGGGGGTGAAATAAAGACTTTGGTGGCGGCAGAGGCGAAGTTTGGGGTGATCAGGCAGCGGAATGATATCTGCTACAGGAGGTTGGAGGTTGAGAAGTCCTGTAGTGTCAGAGCCCTTGTAAGCTGACAGATTGTACAGAGCTGGTTCTCTATGGGCTTGCTTGGTAAAAAAAATAACCGGGAAAGGACGGGATGCACGCCCACCATAGATCCGGAGGTGTTATTGACAAGTTGTCGAGCGGCTATACAATTTCATCAAGTGACCTCGGTTCGACTTTAAAAGAGGTGATGCCCTGTGACCTAGTACTTACTTCAAGTTGAAGCACTGGGATGCTGTGCGAACTGGGTGGGCCCAGGTGCAAATACCACGGTCGCACTACTGGGAATTCATGTAGTACACGAAGGGGTGGGATCAAGCGTCGGTAAGCTCCCGACAATCTATACTGGTAAGCATCAGAGCTTGAAATCAATTTGTTCCTCCTCCGCCGATTGCTTGGTGTTAACAAAAGTCTCGAAACTTGCCAAGAACAAGCTCCTGCTTATTACTGAACATTGGTTTAATGTCGACTGGTGAGCGAGTATTGAGCGTGAAAGGGGGATCTCGCGAAGATTCAGTTGACTTCACCGATGCGGTGGCTTGTAGCAAAGTTTACCTGCAATCTCCAGGTTGTGGAGCGATCACTTGACCCGGGGATAAGCATTTTCTCCATCCGGGGTCCAAGCCGGCAAAACACCCAATGCCCTTTGAGAGTGGCGACAAGCTCGCCTGTCTTCGCATCCCAGATCTTGACTGGGGACTCGCAATATCCAACAGTCAAGAACTCGGCGTCTCCACCAGTCGCAAACATGGTCATCTCTGGCGAGTAGACGACTGTGCTCACGGATTTGTGCCCTGTCTCGACTGGTGCGATGATTATTTCTCCGTTCTCTACATCCCATTGCCTTGCAGTCCCATCGAAGGATCCGCTCAAGACTCGACGACCATATGCATCTTGACTCTAGCAGACATACCACACGAAATTGGTATGCCCCGTCCATCTCGTGATGATTTTGTTTGTGAGTCGAGACCACACTGGAGCTACACTGTGTTGACTTGTCTTCATTTTACCTTTCCAATGGCTCGCATGGTCTCACCCTCTGGCGCGCCGTACTTGACCTTCGCACGGGTTCATTTACGCACGGTCAACTGTACACCGCTCTATCCAGAGTTTGATTTCGTTATAGTCTCTCGTAGGAAACAGTTACAAAAATATATTAGCCAAGTCAAAACACAGTGTCTAATGGCAAACCACTGGCACAAACTAGCACACTAAAGATCAACAATATTTACTCACTTCCGCCTCTGGACGTCCCTTTGGGCCGATATTTCAATATCCATGGGTGTCGTGAGACATCAGTTAATGGGATACGCTCTTCAGGATTATATTTGAGTAGCTGTAAGGCGATCAGGGTCTGTAGATCACTGAGTAACAGCGTGGACATACCTGTGATATCAGGTCTCTAGCCTCGGGAGAGACGTGTGATGGTATTCTGAGGTCGACTTTAGCTATTCGACGGTAAGTGGCTTGAATTACAAGTGTCAGCTGAAGAAAGGGCAAGTATAACAAGGGTGCTTACCGTTAACGCTGTTCCGATCTTCAAAGGGAGGATTCCCAACCAGGAACTCGTATGTTAGTACCCCCAGGGCCCAGTAATCTACCTTCTCATTATGTTCCCTTCCCTCGACCATCTCAGGTGGCAGGTAATCAAGTGTCCCGCAGAGCGTCATGCGTCTATTACCAGGTGCGTGTACGCTCCATCCAAAGTCGCCTATCTTCAGCTCACCATTGATTCCCAACAACAAATTCTCCGGCTTGATATCTCGATGAATGACGTGTTTGCCATGCAAGTATGTCAAAGCATCCGCCATCTGGTCGATATACCTCGAGCTGCGTTTCTCTGAAAAGCTGCCATGCTTGGAGAGCTGCTTGTATAGCTCGCCTTTGCCAGCGAACTCGAGCATGAGGAAGATGCGTTTCTCGTCGTGGAAGTAGCCGTACAAGCGGAGTACGTTGGGGTGCCGAAGGTTTTGTTGAATTTCTATCTCACGTCGGATCTGTTTCTCGACGCGAGACTGGATGATTTCGGATTTGTACAGGCATTTGAGGGCGAGGATATATTGTGGCTCGCATTTAGTGCGGACCATGTACACGCGCCCGAATTTTCCTTTTCCTAGAGGGCGACCGATCTCGAATGAGGGGAGACTCCACTCTCGAGTGGGACGTGTTCTGAGGGAGATGTTAATGATGAGATGCCACTAACGTTATTCTCACTCACCCCGAGACACTGGAATCAAGGGCAAGCGCTTCGGCTGCCTCTCCAAAGACCTTTTCGCCCCTCTTCTCGTTGTCCAACTCGAGGCCACCATCATACTTGCCGATGTCAAGTGGGGGTTGGGGTTCTGAGGGAGTTACTGCTCTACTAGTTCGAGCTGGAGCATTTGCGTTTGTTTGGTTGCGGAGAGCAGATGGTTGAGTAGGTTTTGCTGTAGGAGGATGGGGTGCGGCATATTTTGTGAGCAGTTTGGCAACGTTTGTTTGGGAGGGCTGCTTGGCATGGCCGGGACGCGAAGATTGCTGGTGCTTCTTCGAAGAGATTTCGAGGGCAGCGATTTGTTTGGTGACCGCGCCTATTGATGCCATGTTTTGGGAAACAAGTTGACTTTACAGTGAGAGGCTGCGGGTGTTGAAGGGATGCTACGAAACGCGTGCCCGTGCAGTAGTTGGTTCGACTTTTCGAGCCCCGCTCACGCGTTCAATCACGTGATCTATCATTGATATGCAGTGTGCAAAGTGGAAAAATCTATCCAGTCCTCTATGTTGTATCGTACGCGACATCCCTTTACGTTCTTATACAAAAAATCCAATCAATGAGAGAGAAATGCAGTCCATCAGAAATGCTCCGCTCCTTGCATCAACCGTGAAAACCGTTATTTGTGCGCACGACTCCTCTCCTGGTACGCAAATGACACTCCCGTATATGACGAGGGTGGTTATCTTTCATAAGTATCCTCCCGCACTCAGGCCACAAGCACTCCACCTTGACGCGGTCTCCGTCTACAAAGATACGACGATGAGAGCTCATGTCAGACACAGCCGATACTTCCATGGAAGTGCCTGCGTTGGTTCCTGGACCTATGCCAACAATGTCAAGAGACACGGGAACAACTTCGACAGGAGGAACAAATGGCATCAAGGGAGACGCGAAATGTCCGAAGTGTGCATTGTGCAAGGAGGGATTAGCTAACCGCAGGTAATGCCTGAGAATCAAAATTGCCTCGTCAACGGTCAGCTGTTGACCATGTATCGCCTGAAGACGGACAAGGTAGGCCTCAACAGAGGATGCCATCCGTATGTCGACCGTAGGAGGAGCAATTTGATTCAAGACGAAGCTTTCCCATGACCTGGGAGACGGTCAATTGCTGAAGCCTTATAGGAGACGGGACTCGTCACTCACTGATGCTCCGTGAAATTAATGGATGGAGACAACCCTACGGGCGAGGTCAAATCTACTGGCGAGACAACTGGTCTCACGCCATCGATGCTGTTGATCGCGTAATGTGGGAGTTAGAGGGAATCATTCAAGTCAATGTCGAGCGCTACTCACAACGCCTGGTTTTCGTTCATGTGAAAATCCCATGGACCAATGGGATTGTCAACAAAACCTTGACTGGAGAAATCATCTGTCGGGTTGGTATGAATCTGACAGCTCTCAAGGATTGCTGTCAGCTCTTCCAATGTGTGACATTGTGAATTCATGACGGGTGACTAACTTGAACAGGGGGATACAGTGTTTAGAACAAATTTATAAAGTACCGTTGAAAATATACGCAGCACACCGGCACCAAACGCAAGAATCAAAGACCGATCTACAGCAACATACCTTAAGCAAAGTATTTATCAGTGGTCGTAGAACATGAGGACATCATTTCGCTGAGTTCTATGTAGCAGTGCCGATGCTGCGCGCGGTCTGATACACGTTTTGTGTGGTTGCAACTTGTGGCAGCGCATAGTTGACGCCTCGACACTATATCAGGTATTTCTGGGGAGTCATCCTCGATATTCCCGGACATAGACGACCGCAGTATAGCGAAGGAATTTGAAATTTGAAGTTTGAAAGGATTTTGGCCAGCATGGCCGTGAGCACACCAGAATTCAGTGTCATGTGTTCTAAAGTGCAGACCCGCAAGATGACGATGAAGTCGATCAAAAGAGAAATTGAAGACTGTCTTCCGGTTTTACTTTGGTGAGTGGCTTCAGCGATCAATTGATCAAAGACGTCTCTTAGTACGCGAACCGGTTGATCTGAGTGACTCCGAATCTGGCAGTGCAGAACGTGCCAATCAGATTGGCGCGGGCGCCGCTATAATTAAATATTACGAATTGAATTTTTTTTGTCCGTGCTTGCAGGACTGAGGGAGGAGAATTTGAATAGATGGTTCAACGTACACTGAGATCTCGCGATGTCCAATCAGTGGAATATCATAGCCCGTTGCAATGTGCATGCGTAGTGACTAGCGGTGCATAGTATCAAGTACGAGCAGAGCTTACTGAAAATAAATAATATGACGAACCTGCTCGCCTAGTACGAGAACATGAGATTCTCGACATTCATCGTATGTGTAAGAACTCGGGGTGTTGGAATAGGTCACTGAAGACTTACAGACTCAGTGTAATCAATTTGGTGTGATCTCATGGACTCGCTATTTTGATCTCTCACGTGACAAATATTTTTGCTGCCAGTCCCGAGTACTGAGTCGTCGTCTCGAGGTCTGACATTGTGCAGCAGGTACGTGACACTGATACAGATTGCGGTGCTGTAACACATGGCGAGCACGAACACCATGGCTGGGCCATCTACTTCTATGATCTTGCCTGGCACATTCTCTGATTACGCGACCTCCGTGCAATCGGCTGCACTGGCTACAACTGGTCTTGCTGCTACTACGCTACCACAAGACATAGAATTCCACCGTTCTATACATGTGTCATTTGCTGCAGAGCTTGACTCGCTTTCCACACGAGTCCTCCGGCTTACCAACAGGCTTTTGCGACTTGCAAGCTCTGTGGATAGCGGTACGGGGCGTGGCACACTGGATGACGAGGAAGACGTCTTGGACGGTTTCAAATCTCTGATCGTTGACCCTGTGGATAGACTTTTTGAAAGGACAGACATGTGTTTAGATGATTATTTGGGGCGTAAGAAAGAGCCTGCTATCGCTGTTCCCGCTCTACCGAATCAGAGTAACAATTCATCAAAGGTGCATCCAGAAATATTTATGATTTATAACCGCCAAGTACTAAGTACTCATTGTCTCATAGAAAAACCCAGCCCTGAGAGGACGCCTTGACCCTGCGCTACAGCATGCTTCTCATTTACCGAAGCCTCAACTGCTGTTCAATACAAAAGTGGACAACCGGAATGATTCGCCGTACATCCCGGCCCGTACTCTTGAACACAAGTGGTGTGCCCGTGTCCCGCTTGGATACATATTCCATGACCAAGACGAGAGCGGGAGCATGGACGAGGAAGAAAAGCAAAAGCTGTTCGTCCTTTTTAATTTTGCGACGACTGCTGTCTCAATTCTTGCAGATCGGCGCACCCTTACTATTATGAGCTCACCCATCCAGCGTTCCCTACCCATCTCTTCCGTCCAACCCCTACCGCCATTCTACCTGCTTCTCTCACAGGCACCGACGTCTCAAAGCACATATACGTCTCGACTCCATCTGCTCTCTTGTTGATGGCTACAAAACTCAAAGCAGCAAAAGAAATTGCTGTTGACCTTGAACACCACTCATACCGCACATACAGAGGGTTTCTTTGCTTGATGCAGATCAGCACACGCGAGGAGGATTTCATAATCGACTTGCTGGTTCCAAGCGTCCGAGATTCAATAAGCAACGCACTCGGTGAAATTTTTGCAGATCCAGAGATTGTCAAGGTGCGCTTGCACAATTCGCCGGTGGCACTTTTGTGCTCGATTAATTCTTATGACCTTCAGGTCTTCCACGGTGCAGAGAGTGATATTGTGTGGCTTCAACAAGACTTCAGCGTTTTTGTCGTTGGACTGTTCGACACATATCATGCCTCAAAGGCGCTAGACTTTCCGAAGCATGGCCTTGCAAATTTGCTAGAGGCATTCTGCGACTTCATACCTGATAAGCGGTATCAGCTTGCCGATTGGCGCATTCGGTACGTCGAAATCATCTTTGCCTTCTCTTCTTTCCTTTCCCCTCCAAATCACAGAACGGATCGCACATGGGGTGACGCCCTTAGGTTTCATGCCTACGTGCTCCTATTAGGATCGATTGAAATTATTTCAGCCAGTCTATTCCTGTCAGATTGTCACATTTGCTTCACTTCTATCTTCCCTCGTTTTATCTTGAAGGTATTGTGAGGACAGAACGTTGGTTCTGTAGAACCAATTCGTGTTCACACTATGTGTGAGCTCCGTGTAATAGGAGTTCTGTGCCATGCTGTTTCTGTATATGTTGTCAACTTTGCTTCACCTCCACCTTTTCTCTTGAGGATATGACGACTAACTTTCAATTTGTGAAGTCCATTGCCAGAGGAAATGCTCACGTATGCACGCTCCGATACTCACTTCCTGTTATATATCTATGATCGACTTCGACTCTCCCTTATCGAGCGTGCGCAGACGATGACTCCTCCGGAAGCATCTCTGTCGACCACAATATCTACTATAATCAAGGGCAGCATATCTGACAAGCCGGCGCACGTGCTACTGAACGACGTGTTGGCACGTTCGACCCGCACGGCACTAAGGTTATATGACCGCGAGGCATACGATGCTGAGCTTGGCGTTGGTACAGGCGGTTGGGATACACTTGCGCGGAAATGGAACAAGAGTGCATTGGCCAACAGTGCTAGCGAGATCAATGGTGTACGAGGTGGTGTAACTGGAGAGGTGTATAGGACATTGCATCGGTGGAGGGAGGATATAGCAAGGGAGGAGGACGAAAGTACGAGGTAAACATTGCCTTCATATTCGGGGACCACGGTGAAGTGGTTCTATGGAGTTGTCGGGCTTCCTCTGCTCATTTACCGACTGACCTGTTGCGCAGATATGTTCTCCCAAATCACCAACTTTTTACCGTAGCCGAGCGGTCACCTTCCAATGCTGCTCAACTCCTTGCGCTCTTCTCACACGCCAGCGTTCCGCCTGTCTTACGACGAAGAGCAGGTGAACTTGCAGAGGTCATTAAGTCCACTGTGGAACGAGTGACGTCTTCAGGAGTTGCTGTTGAGGCCGTCACGGTTACTACAGACGTCGAAATAATCAACTCGGCTGTCTCGAATGAAGCTGTTGATGAAGAAATTACAAAATCTAGACTGTGGGGGTCTGTGAAAGTTTCTTCTCCCTCAGTTGTTCAGCGCGCACCATCCTCGTCTCTCTTCGGCCCGCGGACCGCAGCGGCCGACGAAGGAAGTTCATACTCGGCTTCGCGAAGTTCATTATTCGGCGCCGCGTTGACTTCTCGCACGACGCCTCAAGTAAGCCCATTCACCTGCATACTTTTATGATGCGATCATCCTTTTCAGAGTTCAGCACCAATTATATCTGCCAATAGGAAGAAATTTCATGACCTCATGACACGGATACATCGGACCCTCGTCATTGCTCCCAACCAACCACAGGCAAGCCAGTCCTTGCATTCGCACATTTCTTATCTCCATCTCATTATTTAGATTATCAGAGTCGGTTCTCAGACAATCTTTCAATCCAGCGTCTCCTCGGGCTCTGTCTCAACACAACCAGAGACGCCCGTCTCTACCGTGGCTTCGGCAGAAGCGCCTGACGGAACCACTATCCTTGGACAAGTAGAAATCCCGTTCATTCCTCCCGATCAGAGACAGCCCCGTCTTGCCCCTGTTTCAGATGATACCATTGTGGTCGTGGGTCAGGCCAGGCAGAAGAAGCGCAAACGGATCAAGTCCACAGTTTTGGGCAAACCCCAAACTGGAGATCAGGACGACACGGGTGAGGACGAGGCATTCGATTACGCGACAGTGCCGAACCTGCTCGATGATGTCCCGCCAGCCCCTGAGGAGCTCGACACGAGGAAGAAAAAGAAGCAGAAAGCCAAGGGTACGTGATCGGTTGTTTTCTCGATCTCCTTTGTTGCAATCCTCCGGCATCCCACAATCTTCTTTCGCCGCCATGTCGCTTTATTGACAGATTATCATCTATCCCCTTTGTCCTTCGGCCGAAATGTTGTATGCTTACGCTTACCTGACTGGTGACAGGTACCGGAGTCATAGAGTACGGCAATTTTCGCGCACCACCGCGAGATATGCGCGAGGTTAAGAGTGGTAACAAAACTCATACATTTAGATGACAATTCATCAGAATAACGTTGTATCTGTGCCTTCACATCCTGACAGGTGTTGTTTATATGCTATGTCGCTCCTATGTGCGATCTCGACAACATCACTTTGCTCCTGTGTGAGTGGGCACCATGCTGAGGTTTTCAAACAGAGATTGTCGTTGTGCTATTGGACTCGGCTTGCAACTTGAAACATGCAGACCAATACCACGAGGCAAACGCAAAATGTCGATGCTTGAGTACGGCAGACGGACTAAATCGGCAGTATCTTTCGAAATCTGGAACAGACTTGCCTGGATTTCTGTCGTAACAATTTCCGGCTGTGGATAGCCAGGCTAGGATTACCTTCATGCCAAGGTGCGTACACGTATACAGTGCATTTTTCGGTAGCCGTCTCGTCACGGTGACCGGCATTGCGATATTCCTTGGGAGAGCGCAAGATGACCTCGTGAGTGACTTTTTTGACTGTATAAGAAGTAATACGTCTTGCGTTGGAGGTTCTAAACTTCCTCTGCTTCATCTTTTTAATGCGCAACTCATGACTACTCTAACCATTGCAAAAGCGACTTCTGTGTCCGAACCTAAATCTCTACCCCACAGCTCTGATGTCAAGCCGTCACCTGACACCAAAGATACAATCGATATAGAACATGTTCCAGTTGACGACGACCCCCGTCAATGGAGTCGTGCCAAAAAAGTTCGTTAAAGACATAATGCTCTCAACCGACCAGGTTGACGCTGTATCACCCATAGACCATAACTTTGTGCATTGTGTCACTGGCTACAATGGTGTCTGCGTTAGCAGCTAACATTCAAAATCGTTCGTTCCATGTCTTTGCCTATTGAATGGTTTTGATTTGACATCGTCTCACAGCCTCGAACATTCTGATAGAGAAAGATCTACACGCCACAAGTAGTCAGATTAGCTGGACATTAGCGGCGTTCATACTCATACAAGGCAACTTTCCTCTGATATGGAGCGCCATGGCTGAGATTACAGGCCGCAAGGTTGGTCGCCTTTCTTGATCTACGTAAGAATGCGGATCTTGATTATCGTAGATCGTCTATCTGCTGTCTTCGGCTTTATTTGTGGTAGGAAGTGCTATCCTAGCACTTTCAAAGACCATCGATGTGATGATCGGCATGCGAGCACTTCAAGCAGCGGGGTGAGCTTTTATCTCAGACACTTGAGCACGGATTGATGTCCTGCAGATCGAGCGCTTTCTTGGCTATTTCGGCTGCGACCTTGGCGGATATTTACGAGACTCACGAACGCGGGACTATGATGGGCGTCTTCTATGCTGCACCCCTTTTAGGACCCGCACTCGGTCCTATAATCGGCGGGTTATTGTCACAAGGCTTCAACTGGCGTGCAAGTTTCTTCTTCCTGCTGATCTGTGGAGCAATCATCTTCTTTTCCTTCCTCATCCTTTTCAAGGACACATATCGACGTGACCGAAGTCTCACTTATTGCTCTGCCCTGCAACGACGTCTCGCCTCCCGAGAACCCGTCCGGCGTCCCAGCGAGTCTACCATCGCCGGATCTGAGTCCAGCAAGAATCAAACACATAACAAGGACCTTGAGAAGCAGCTCCCGATTATTCCTGAGGAGACTCCAGCAGCGATTTCTACACCAGAGCTGGACGATATTAGGCTATCAATAAAGGACATCAACCCCCTTCCACCATACTTTCAGATTTTGTCTAGAAAGAACAACGTTCTAATTCTTGCTGCTAATGGTGAGTGAGGACTGGCTTCCCGTATTATATATCGCTAATGACTTCACTAGGACTTGTCTTTGGTTTCAACTACTGTCTTTCATACACATGCGAACGCACTCTTGCTAATGCGTATGGTTATGATGCGCTGAGCGTTGGCTTGGTGTTGCTTTGCCTGGGCGCTGGTGAGATCCTCACCATCTGGATAGTGGTAGAGACTAATTTCCTATAAAGGGAGCGTCGCTGGGAGTGTAATTGGTGGGTGTTGGTCTGACCGGGTAGTTGGGAAGATGAAGAAAGCAAACAAGGGACAGTGGTACGCAGAAGTAAAACTTTCTGATACCCTTGCATCGGAACTCTCTTGATTAACTTCTTACGAAGATGCGATTAGAGAGCTCGAAACTGGCAATGCTGTGGCTACCTCCATCTGTCATCGGTTATGGTTGGGTGTGCGATAAGCAGCTCAATGTCGCCGTTATTTGCGCCATGCTTGTCCTTGTTGGATTCTCATCCATGTGTGTGGAACAGTTGTTCACGGTCGTGGTTGCCCTGACATATTCTTCCAGATGGATGTACGCAAGTACATTGGCATACCTTGTTGATGCCAACCCTGGTCGCTCGTGCGCGGCGGTGGCCACGAATAGCTCGTTCCGAGGATCACTGGCTTTTATTTCAGCTATGACTGCTGTACCGCTTCAAGTAGGTTTCCTGTGTTATCTGCTATATCTCACAAATCCTGACGCTAGCTCGCTCTCGCCGCAGAATGCTTGGGGAGATGGCATATTGTTCACGGCGTGGGCTTGCGTCTTGGCTATTGCGGAGTTACTGATTATAATAGTAGTGTACAAGGGAGAATCGTGGCGCAAGGAGAATGAAGAGAATGAGCGTAAAATGCTAAGTAAATGAATATTCACATTTCTAACACATCCATATTGTTAGACAGGTATGGAGCATGCAGGGCAGGCCTATCTATCTAGTTATAGAGCGATAGAATCAAGTATATATATGTGCATCCGAAATGAAATATCCGGTATAACTACTAGTGACGCACGTGACGGCCAGGCTCTAACACTTCATCAAGAACGAAAAAAATTGCATACTTGGGGCTTGCTGCGCCTCAGGATCTCCTTTTAACTCCGGACAGTAGTTGCGAGCACCACCCTGTCCGCGATGATTAGAATGCAAACTGTCGTGGCTCGTACACCAAGTGCGCTTCTTACTTCTCTTGATCGTTTTCATTTGCAGTCCAAAGCGACAGCTGGTACGCTCCTGTTTGCCCTTGCCGCGCCTTCGGAAACTCTGTCTGTGATAACCTCACATTTACAATCACATTTTCCTCGCCATATTGGATGTCTATCGTCACCACTACCGGCGTACCGTTCGCACATCATGTGTGCTGTTGCTCTGCTAGACGGAATTACATTCCGGTCGACGATTGCTGGTCGCGCCGATCCTCAGGTTGGTCGATGGCATGCCGCAAGGCGCTCAAGTACACAAAAACAACCTGCAGCACAGTCGAACGTTTTCGAGGAATTTCACGGAGATTTGGGCCGAGTCAACTGGGAGGACATATGGGATAGGAGCGCCGCGTCTGTTTGGGAGACGATGCCCATGGAGCTGAGAATGGCGAGGTGGGCCTGAGATTGCCCTGTTTCCATGACGTCTTGGCTTCATGCATCCTCCAGACCTGAAGATGTGTCTTCGATACTGTATTTCTCGGATAAAGCCCCAGAAGGCATTGCGAAGGCACTGAAGGCCACTTTTCCGCATTCATATGAGGCGGGTACATCATACATCTGAGATAGTAAAATATGAATCCTATTTTCCCGTTCAGCTAGGCTTTTTGGCGGCGTCGACTCCTTTCATCACAGGTCGACCGGTGACGCTTTTCCACAATGGCAAGATATACTCAGATGGAGCAATCGGAATCGCCCTCCAGCCTTCTCTGGGTCATACTTCACTAACAGTCGAGTTTCCTGGTCTGGTCGATCTGACTCCAGATCTGCGAATAACAAGGTAACATCTCTCCCTTCCGCACCCCGTCGTATGCTGAGTGGTCTGAGCTCTGAGGGAAATCTCATATTCACGATTGATAATGAAAACCCTACACGTCTCCTCCTTGCTGCAATAAACAAACATGGTTTTGACAGTCGTGACGTCCTGCTCAAGGACGATGAATTCTATGTTGGCGTCATGAGTAATGGCAAGGTACGAAGTCCCCGCTTATAATTGATCATATGCACATACTTATGAACGAAGGTAGAACGATTACACCGTATAATTTCGGGTGACCCTTCACGCGGCACCATTGCCCTCGGGACAATGAGTGCACCACCGCAGGGTTCCATCATGAGAGTGGGTCTTTTGTCATCTGAATGAATGTGCCTAACATTCTGACAGATGTTCTGTTTGCCACGGAGGGATGAAGCAACCTTGAACTTGGAGCCAACGCATAGAAACACATCCATTTCGTTCATCGCAACACCTGACTCCATCGGTGACGGGCCTCCATCCTCAGTCCTCGACAATGATGTCCTGGTGATTGACGGGAATTTTGTTGCTGGGTCTGAGAATGGGTTTATGTTGAGAAGGGGCGCCAAGGAGGAAAGCTGGTCCTGTACGTTGCCTGGTGGGCGGGCCCGCCTGCGTTGGGCATGAAATAAGCTGCAGCCAATGTCGAGTCTTTCTTCTGGCACACGAAACCAGCCAAGTTGCGAAAGTTCTATTCAGCCACGCGCCGCTGGTTTGATCCACCTATCGCAGGGCCTCCGTATTAGCTCTCTGTTTGTTATATGTTGTTTCTATTTTGTCCCGTCATTGTCTACGGTACTTCCCCTTTGATGATACTGCACGCAGCATTGGACTTAGTGGATTGGATTGCAAAGGCTGATTGCGCGACCCATGAGAAACGGACATTGCCGGATTTCAGATGGACATGCGAACAAAAGGAAAAGTGGTGGTAAAATCCGGATTTCACTCAAAATGGTTTTTATTTGTCATTGTATCGAATCCACACTTGGGATGCCTTGCAAAGCAAGGTGATACCTAAATTCCCGTTTTGGTCGGGTATACCGTGTTGTTGTTCGTGCTCTCCTCAGCCCGACAAACTCTTTCCAACGCACAGACCACCACCGCCAATGTCACACAGCGTCAACGACGTCGTCGCCACCACTAACGATGATCCACCGCCGTTCAGTGGTCAAGAGAGCGATCCCGAGGGGGATGCTGATGACTTCGAGGTATTTCCTGGAGATAAGGAGAACGCGGTGGAGTCGATCCAACAAGGGGATGCTGCAGTCGAGATTGAAATAACGCGGTCTTCTGTCTCTTCTAGTGTCTCTTCAAGTCAAGATGTTGAGCCTGATGCTGGCGAGACGCATGATACAGCTCTTGGTCTTCCACCAGCCCGTCGCCCTTCAGATTCTGATAGTGGCGAATCGGAAAAGGGTTTGAAGCGCAAGCTTGCTGACCGTGGCACAAGTCAGGGGCCGGAGAACCTCGTGCCTTTACCCTCTGCCGAGCCCGCCAAGCGTCCAAGAGATGATACCGACAAAGATGATAACCCTCGCGAATCAAAGAGACCGTCACCTCCTCCCGAACAGAAACCTGTGGCAGCAGAGACATCCGCACCCAAATTCGTCTGTCACTTTTTATTATTCGTGAGGCTTTTACTAACAAATTTCTTTTCAGGGAGGGTTTATGGCCTATGCTGCCGCAGCCTCTCCGTTTGCTGCTGTCAAAGGTCAAAATATCTTTTCAGGAGCTAGTTCCAGCACGTCCAAAAAACCATCTGTTTCGCCATCACCATCACCTTCCCCCCTGCCAACGAACAATGCCCCTACGCCTTCTCCGTTTGCGAGCTTCGCCCAGTGGTCTGTACAGCAAACGCCGGCTAGCACAGCAATCAAGCGTACGGGTTTCGAAGCTTTCATGGGTTCCACTTCTCCTTTCGCAACAGCAGGCGTTTCTCCCTTCCCTTCTCGACCCAAGTCACCATTACGTGCCAGCGGAAAGAGCGCACTCGGAAGGAGCAGGTCACCCCCGAGACGTATTCCTCTCAGCATGAGCAGTGCATTTTCGTCATATGCCAGTGGTGGCGTGCAAGCTTTATTTTCTGCGCCTCATCCCAAGCGTGCGAGGGCAGATTCACCCAACGGGGGGTCATCTCGCAGTTCACTTGAACGGACAAGCAGCACTAGAGTGAATGTACTGGATTCAGCATGGAATGGAAGTGCGGATGACAGCGGAAGCGGAGAGGAAGATGATGACGAGGAGGAGCAGGATAGTGAGAGACCACCTTCAACATTTGGTGAGAGATTGCGTGCAGGTAGGGATGACGAAGAGGACGAACCTGAGGAGGAGAAGGAGAAGGAGAAGCTTCAAGAACAGGACGGTGCGATGTTTCAATTTCTTTGCGTGCAGATGCCTAAATTTGTGGCAGTTGTAACTGGCGAAGAGGATGAAGAGACGATACACCACGTGCGCGCCAAGCTCTATGCCCTATGCCCCCAGAACCAGTGGAAGGAGCGGGGCACTGGCCTCCTCAAACTCAATGTCCGACGGTCGGACGGTGGAGGTGCTCGTCTTTGTGCGCAAGTTACGTCATCTTTGGAGCTCGTCTCACTAACATTGGGTATCAGTGATGCGCAAAGAAGCGGTCTACACAGTAATACTGAATGTCACACTGTTCTCCGGAATGAAATGCTTTATCGCACAGGATCCACGATATATTCGGTTGAGCGTAATCGAAGATGGGGTCACGACACACTACAACCTCAGAGTCAGTTGTTTTCATTTGTGTTGTTTTCACAACATCTATAGTGACCCTCTCGCAGGTTTCCAACGCGAAGATTGCACAAGATTTGCTAGAGGAGATCAAGTCGAATATTCCAGCTTGACATCCAGAGTACCCTTATGTTACCTTACTGCTCATCATGATCATGCCTTGCTACATTTAACATTAATGTTGTCTTTATGTACAACCACAGGACGCTCGCTGCTCCCTATATCGCATGTCCACCGGTGGCAAGGAGCCTCAATCACTCATCCCATGGTCCTAAATGTTGTGCCTTGGAGTTCATGGGACGAACATTCTGTCTGACGGTAGCGGTCTTGGAGAACTAATCTTGGACGTGATGCATATCTTCCATTGTACGTTGACCGCCGTTTGTTCAGCCCTAAACAGACACTCAGTGTTCAATCAAGTGATCTACCATTTAGACCACATCAATGACGCAGTAAGGAACGACTCGAAGGTGGAGTACGTATTGCGAGCTTGTGTTACAAGTTGCACCAGACCCGCAAATATTTTCTATCTCTATGAGCCTCAGCGAAATTGGCTCAACGGTCTGGTAAAACATGCTAGATGATTGTTGGCTGAATTGACAAAGCTCGCGCTCACGGTCCAAGGTCCAGTGCGGGAGAGTATTCTCGGAGTCAGGCACCTGAAGCTGCAGACCGTTGGGAGGACCCCAGTGCAGAAACTGGATTGAACTTTACCAGGTGTATCCCAAGTGAGAATTAGCCTGTCCTGGGACACCCGTAACGGCGCGAAGTTCCTCGTGTAAATGATAGCGGCTACTCACGTGTCGAACCGAAGTCACAATGCGATGGATAACTGATACAGATTTCATACAACAGAGGGGCATCTTCCAGACTGCCAGTAATGTTAACTGGGCGACTGCTAAGGGTTTCGTAGGTATCGATTGTTCTCAATCTTACAGATATTTTCCGCATCTGGAATTGCGGCGCACAATGTTGGCGACATGCATTATATGCTGGAGCCCGAATTATATTATATCATACAACGCTCTCAAGGTCGCTATCTCGGACAAGCGATCTGTCTTCACCACAATATAAAGGTGCCGAATGACGTTTCTTCACTCATCAGAACATGATGACGTATTTTATTCAGGTATCTTGCTTCGTCACAGATTTCCGTTCTCGTTCGCGCAGCATCAAAGAATGTTTTACGATCTGGGAACATCTGCGTTTGGTGTCGGTGAGGGTGGGGTATATATCGAACGGGAAGTTGTTGTTTGACCACTCGGACCACAGGATTGCTGGGATGGAAACGCACCCGGTTCACGAGATTGCCTTGCAGTTCAAAACTTTACTGTGATCAACAATCACTGTTTGACGTGAATTTCACGATGACGTCACAAGCAACGCCAAGGTACGAAGCACCCGCTTACAATGGAACAAATATACACCGTCACACATCACGAGCGACGGTAGACCGACTACATCGTATCACTTCGGATGACTTGTGAAGATAGCCCTAGGAGCAATAAGTGTGTCACTACAGGACTCCATCATGAGAGTAGGCTCCTGTCATCCGAACGAATGCACCTAACATCCTGACCATGACGGATCCTCTGAAGTGGCCTTGGGCTTGGAGCCAACGCACGGAAACGCAACCGTTTTGTTCCTTGCAACACCTGGCTTCCTCCTATTGGATGCGCTCTTAGACTCTCCCAATGAATCTTAACAACGACGTCCTGCTCATTGATGGATATTTCGTTACTGGGTCTGAGAATGTATTTACGTTGAGAAGGGCTGCCAAGGAGGAAAGTTGGCCCTGTACTACGCTGCCTGGCAGTGGGCGAGCTCTTCTGCTATTGGCAGCACAGCCATCAATATCGAGATGTCGGTTCAACTTTTTCGATTTTGTTGTGACTGTGAGATTTACGGATCGTTCTAGCCACGCGCCACTTGTGCCACCTCGGGGCATCTTGTCTCGTCATGGATTTCTTTATTTCAGGTGAACCATCACTGCTTGCATCAACACGCCATGCAACAATCTATAACCCCCTTGTTCCTCTAGCAACGTACAGCAGGTGCTCCAGTGCAAAACCATCAAGCTAGGAACATGCAATTCCACATTCCTGTGCTATAAGTATGAGTTTGTGGGGCACGCATGAACCTTAAACGTGTCTGTCCCATCTTGTCCTTTTTTTATTCGAATTATTGTCCATTGGGGTATACTACCCTATGTCCGGCATTACTATGTAGTCTTCTTGTCCTTTTGGAAGTGCTAAAATGCATCTAGGCACGGCGGTATAGGATGTGTTTCAGACTGCACGATACCGTTCAAAACAGCTATGCGAGGAGTGGTACAGACACCTATATACAAGACATCCGTCCGATCAGTGAAATAATTTTTCAGTTGGGAGTTGTTGAAAGCAGCTAGCTTAGGTTGAACGGTCTGAAGCACTTTCATGCACTTATAATAATTTGCCAAAATGGATTTCAGTTACAATGGACATGTGCTCTCTACATATTGAATTTCTTCGCTCAAAGCATTCTGAACAAGGATGTCCTACAAACTCACAGCATCATTCCAGTGGGTGCTGTAGCAGATGGCCATTGCACTATCGAATTTTTTACTCCACGCTGTCATATGTTGGCCTGTTGACCAGCAGTCAGGCTAATGTGTCTAGACAAATCACAAATAGAAGCCATCAAATGATAATCATGAAGTAACTGTGCACGCAAGTTGAGCTTCGGTCCTGTGGTAATTGATATCAGCCGGCTCGGGCCCGTCAGTAGTATTGTAACCGGTGTACAGCTTACTCTGTCCCTTGTAAAATCACCAGAAAGGCTCAATGCACAATGTGGCCAGTCCGTCCTCGGGTCAGTGGTTGGGCAATTGATCAAATGACCCCGAACCACTTAACCCCATTTAGCGATCGTCGATGGATCGCTGAAAGGAAAAGTTTAAGTTGAGCAATTTGCTTCAAGGAAGCTGGCCAAAGCCTCAGGCCTGAGCGCTAGCACTGAGTTATCGTTGAGTTGTTTCAGCTGGCCTGGTCCACATCGGGTCATAATCGCTACACGTAAGATCAAATCAACTTTCTAACTCATTCGCTGTTCCTGCGAGGACCGAAGACCCTTTCCCCACCCTCAGTGACTGCTTCAGTGTGAGCCATGTAAATGATTCAAATGGTCCTACAAAATCCTTCAAAAGGGCTCTACCGGTACCGTCAGTGAAACGTTTTCGATGGCCCTGTGAGAATCTCGGTGGTGACCCAAATGTAACCAAGGCTTTAGTACTTTAGCACCACTTCTTCACCATGATGATCATTACATAATGACTCTTTGGAAAGTAAGAGATTTTGTATGTACAGAATCCTGGCCTAACTGAGCCTAACTAGTAGCATACACACCACGCGGCCATGTTACAGCCTGTCTGATTTCTGCCAAAATAGCAAGGCAGTGAAATGGTTGAAATGGTAACTCACTCCCTCTGATTTAATCAGTACATGCTAATCTCAGGACAAGAATGCATAGCTGAAGGAACTTTGCAATGGTGTCACAAGCGACGAGGCCTTATCCACTTCCCAGGGCGTGCAACCTTTTAGGGTCAAGTCTCGAGTTGTAGTACGGTACTGTCTCTTCTCAACACTCCACGCGGTCCTACCGCTACACTGCATCTATACCTAATGTGCGGTGGTAAACGAGGAAGAATTAGGATACACAAGCATAACAAGGCACCGTCATCTTGCACTATGTGAAATCTAATAAAATACTGACCTGCTTGTTTATTCACCATAGCACGACAATCCTCTCCGAGATCCACGCCCGATTTTAAGTTTGACGGTGGCAGGCACATATCGTATTGCTGTTCATGCAATCCTTTTGTCCGGAGGCGTGGTTGGCGCGTGTCTGTACCATAATCAGTTCGGAGCTGTGGCACGTGGAAAAGCCAATCACTTCTTAGTTTTCTTTAACGTTATTCCGACTTTCTCACTAGGTCTGCCATGACAATCTTCACACCGATAGGGCGCAGCGCCGCCATGGCTTACGCATCGAACAGTTGGCAAGCTGAGATTTGATTTTGTTCTCGGATCATGTACGGTTCAGGGTAAATATGTTTTATATTTCTGACCGCCTTTTGAAACTTGCAGTATATTCAAAGTATAAAGGACCGCGCATCCGAAAACGACATAATTACTACCCACATCCTCATCAATGGAAGCTCATACTCCGTTGACAGCGGCGTTGCTGATGACTGGATGCAGACAAGCACTCCCTATTGACTCCTACGGGGAACCATTCACCGAGTTCACGGACTCCAATATCGCGAGTCAAGGCTCCTTGAACGACCCCGGCATGAGTCATTCCACATTTCCACTAGGGTATGTCTGGTTGTTTCAGTCTTTCTATAGGACAAATAATTACTTCCACTCCTACCATGTAGCCTCAACTATGATAACAACCATCACCCTCTAGATTTGTTGGAACAAAGTCACACCTATGGCACTACTCAGTAAGATATATATTTTTCACCAAAAAAATCCACTAAGAAGATGAATAGTCTATCTAAGATCCATTCTCATCATGACGGTGGGCTTATGCATGCTTCATTACCACATGAAACAGCTCTCTTTGTTGCAAACTATCTCCACCAGTTGCGCCTGACATTTGGGACGGACATGACTGTCGACCAAGCAATTCGAATATGTAGTGGGCAGTGGGACACTCCAGGTCACCATCATCATTTTTCCTATACGGATATCGCTTACACTATGTCTAATCGCAGACCCCGATCCTATGCACGGTCAGATGGGAATAGATGAATCTGTTTCGAACGTCAGTTCACCTTCGACGAGTCACACAGGTTCCCAATCTAGCACTCGCCAGTCTAGTCCCAGCGAGAGGGCTTCTTTCAGGTCCAGTGCTGTTATACAGACCGACCACGAGATATTCCGAGACAATGGCAGGATAAAGGTCAAATGCCTCGAAGGCCCTTGCAACGGCAATGTATTGATGAAGGACAATTATGCCCGTCACGTGCGTGAACATCATCTTGGTTGGAAGAGGAAGGCAGGAGGGAGCTCTAGACGAGGTGTTCATCTCGGAATGAAATGATGGACATCCCGCACGACCATGGTTGCAGCATGGAAGAGTGGCTGATGTGGAACTACGGTACGGACCATGCCAGGCTGATGAAGGGCATGTTGCATTTGTTTTATTTAACAAGGCATCTCTTCCTGTGGATATGATAGCCCATCAATTTATGTTGTGCTGTGCCCAATGCGCACGGCTTTGCAGAATGCAGATAGCAATCATGGCATGTTTTCTTAGTGTCCAGAAAAGGGTACTGTGGCGGAAATAACCGAATCGGACACGACTTGGGGATGCGTTGAACTTACTCATCACTGTCGTCTACCACCACTTCGTCGTCGTCTTCGCCGTCGCCGAGACTCTGCAGACAACGTCGAGCTCTGTACCAAACAATCTTCTACTGTACCTTAGTCTTATCCTTTGTTTCGTTCTTGTTCGCATAACAGTAAACAACGTTGCCATCCAACTTGGCTTTCTCGCTTTTCTTCTGAGGCTAGCTATATTCCGCCACTTTCCTACTCTCACTCCTTTACATTCTCTCTGAAGTCGAACCAGTACAATGGGCCAAACACCCTCCAGGATCCAGATCCGTCGCAATGGCATTGCACAAGCGAGATCTAACCCGCCATCCTTTGAATCGCAGTCATTGTCCGAGCCTTCAACTTCCGTTCCCACTCCTTCATCGTCATCTTTGTCAGAGCCTCAAAGTGCGGGTATCGCAGAAACGAAACGTACTCGTCGTGCATCCCTGTCGCACCGCATTCTTTCATCGCTTACTCCCAAGACTTCAACTCCACGCACCCAGACAGACAGTTCGGCTACTCAGGCCTCGCAGCGCAAAAAATGGCGGCTTTCGCGACGTGTCTCTCAATCTCCGGCAGCCAATGTCGTCCCTGTTCGTGAGGTTGCAGAACCTCAAGACGAACAGAACGGATCACAAGGCCCTCCTGCGGATGTAGAGAGCGGTAAGGGCAAGGCAAGAGAAGATGAAGCTGTGGATGACTTCTCGTCAGCCCCAGAAGCATCAACATCCCCCAGTCTACCATTAGAAGATGTGATCTCGACCACTTCGGATGGACGATTGGTTGAACCGGCATCTGATATCTCGTTTCAACCCATGCCCTCAATTTCTCGTCATTGCTCGGAGGAAGATGAGGATGAAGTGGTCATTGCTCCAACTACCGAGTTGATTGACCCATCTTCTCAAGTACACGTCCCAACCGTAAATCAGAGCGAAGGTTTACCGTTCATGCCTCCGATTGCACCCGCTGGACCCCAACCTCACGTAGGCATAACTGCACAGCCCTCAGGTCGCCAATTTCCACCTGCGGGAACACTTGTTGTCGTGCAAGGTGTTGTGCATACCACTGACGTGTCCCGCGCTTCGGAGGTAAATACCGCCAACAACAATAACTCGAACAATCCAAGTTCCATGAATGATGGCAATCTGGGGCCACCGGGAATTGACAGGTCATCCTCTGTTTCACGCCAACGATCGTCGTCTACCCCTGGAGATCGCTTGCGCAATCGCTTGTCTGGAATCCTACCGCGCCCCTCCAGCATGCTGCCGTCTGTACCGCTCATGTCAGAAGACGGTACGGCTGTTGATCATACTGCCGCTGATTATCCACAACAATTACCTGTTGACACGCAGTCAAGTACGGCTTCTCTTCCCGGGGGGATGGGCTCTAACACAAGAGTTGGTCCACCAACCTCTGAAACATCTAGTGCCAACCCCGGCTCGCTTTCGCCGAGTAGTATTGATGTATTGGGAACATTGCTCAGGTGTGCATTTAACTCACTCCACGACATGACTGCGTCATGCTCGACCCCACCATATTATTTGACTGATTCATGCGTATAATGATACTGACTTGTTCTCAATCGTAGTGTTGCAGCAGCAGCAACGGCTGCTTCCCTCCTCACAGGCACTTCCGAGCCTATTTTCTCTTCTGGACTCGCGCCCTTATCTCAACCACCAAATCAGCCTCCTCCTCAAAGTATGTCCGATAGACCTCTATCGCCTACACCCACAGGTGATGCTGGGCGGATGCGTCATGTCTGGAGCAGTTTACGTGATCGCCTTGGTCTTCGCACACCTGGAATGGGAACGCCCGGCGCTGATGAGGGCACAGGTAGACCCAGTCCCCGTGATGCACGGGAGCTCCTGCTTACGGAGATGGCTCGGGCTTTCAATCTGGGTCTTGGTCTAGGAAGACCACCTGTTGTTCCTGGTGTAGCCAATGCCAGCGGGCCCGCAGCGCCCGTAGCTGAAGCAGCTGCCGTCAATGGAGGTGGGACCAGTGATGTTCCCATTATGCCACCGCCTGGCAGCTTTGAGCGTTTCCTCATCGATCTCCAATCGGATCTGAGGGTTGCGCTTGCGCAAGATAGTGTCCCTGTTGACGCTGACGGCGAGGGCAATGATGAAGGTGTGGGTGATGAAGACGACCATGAAGGCGAACACCATGAGACTGAAGACGTGCCGGATGGCACGAGTGACAACGAGTCTTTCGACACCGCCGCATCCGACATCGATGATAACATGCCTGAACTTCAAAGCGTTTCTGATGAGGCGTCTACCATCTCGGACGCCCACACTGCCCGCGAGAGCCCAGGCACGACCGATGACAACCTAGGACATAGCGATGATCCAAATTTGGAAATTGACAACGCCCTAGTCCATGATGCCACAGCAACCTTGCCTCGCGTTGCCCACGCTGACACCCTTTCTGGAGAGGCGGGTACAGGCATAGGGTCTCAGGATGCTTCATCTGGTTTGTCAGGGTCTCCAAGAGAACCTTCTTTATCATCTCCATCATCTGGTCCCCCAGGTGTGAGTTCTTTCACTGATTCCTCAACTGCTGCACAAGAGCCTGTTGAAACAGACATGCCATTCCGCATTCCGCGTATCTCCCCTGGTTCTACGTCGCGCACTGAGCACACACCTATCAATTGGTGGCGATTGTACCGTTTTCCTGCTATCACCGCGCCAGCAAGTCGCAGTACGCAGGCGCACACGATTGTACAGCAAGGATCTGCCCCACAACCACAACCACACGCGGACGGTGAAGGGGTACAAAATGCAGGTGCTGCACCAGCGGTTCCGTCTTCACTTCCTTCTACTCCCTCAGAGATGTCGGATACTACACACGCAACGCCAGACGCCGACCTGACCGCTGGAATACAGCCGAATAACGGAAATGAACAACGCAATGTTGTTATTCCTGTCATCGTTGTGGGGTTGCAATCAGTGCACGCGGAACGCCAATCGCCTATGCCTCCACATCCTCCTCACCACCTTCATCCTCACCTTCATCATCAGCCACCCGATTTCGCAGACGAGCGCCCCACTGAAGGAGATATGATGGACTTAGACTTTGGCAGTGAATCTGGGATGTCTCAACCAACCTCAGCCCCTACTGCTCCATCAGAGCTTTCACCCGAGGATCGACAATCTCGCGGTCGCTCTTGGCAGTCTCGTGCAGCAGATGCCATCAGGAATTTACGTCCTGGTCGCAGGGCCGCTGTAGCAAGACAGACAGCATTAGAGCCCCCTGGCTCCAGAACGTTCCTCATTTACGTCATTGGTGGTGAGTTCACCCTTTTTGCCCTGTTTTCAGATATGGACATTTGTTTCAAGGCTATTACCCACCCGATCACCAAATCATCACAGGCGGGAACTTGGATTCGTTCGAGGCATTGTGGTACGTACGCGGTGCGAGTGTGATATAGTGCCATGCTTACTTTCATGCAGGGAACTAGCCGAGTTACTCGGCCAAGTGAAACCACCTACTGTCTCTAAGGAGGATATTGACAAGTCCGGACTTGAAGTCATCAAGGCAAATTCACTTGAGGAGTATGCAACGGATGGACGTGTCGCTAATAACTGCGTCGACCGGGTATGCAACCCTGCCTTTCTCATGTTCTTCAAGCTTGCTTATCTTGCATATAGTGTCTCATATGTCTCGATGACTATGTGCCAGACGACGACCTACGTGTCTTGAGTTGTAAACATGCATTCCACCAAGGTTGTGTGGATAAGTGGTTGCAGACTGGAAGGAACAACTGTCCTGCTTGTCGTTCGAAGGTACGTTTATTTGCGGGCAAGCAATTAGTTTTTGACATCTATTCAGGGCGTCGACGAGACTAGCCCCTCCACTGAACCGTCCGCTTCGAGCTCAACCGTAACACCCCAGCCCGCAGCTGCATGATGGCGTGCATCCTCGATTAAGCAATATTTTCCCTTGCATCATCTTCCCCTCATTTCGATTGTAATAAACCTTCACATCTGATCTGTCTTGCGATTCGTGTAGCAATTTCATCCCTTCATCGCTGTTGTTCTTTCTTCAGCTTAATATAATGCTATTGAGTATCATCGTCCTAAGATTTCACCCGTCGTCATTTGTACTGTACAACACATAGAAAAGATCATATTATCCTGTGTGTCATCCTCGTAAGTGCGGGAACATTCAAGCTGCTGCTATGCACGCTTTCCAGTAATGCCGGCGTCTTTGAGCTTGGCGAGAAGCTCATCCACATTTGCCACCTGGTTGTAATTGTAAGCACTGGAATATATCATGAAGAAATGGAGAATCACCTTGCCACCACCAACGCGCTTTGGAGGTTCTGTGACTTTGATGGTCTCTAGTCTAGGTGTGAGGTCAATTCCAAGTTCCACAGCCGTCAACTTCTCCACAGGTTTCTTCTTGGCTTTCATGATATTGGGCAACGAGGCATACCGCGGTTCTGGAATAGGCGGAAATTAACTGAGAGTGATGAAATATTGTGCATGAAACGCACCATTAAGCCTAGTTTTGAGAGCATTCGTCAGTTACTGAGACATTCGTGAATACACGCAAATGGACTTGCCGAAGATCCGTTGTTATGATAACAGGAAGCTTGCACCTGAGCTCCTCAAGACCTCCATCTATCTCACGAGTGACGTTTGCAACCTTCTGCTCCAGGTCCACCACGACCTTGCTCGCAAATGTTGCCTGTGACCAACCCATGAGGCCAGCGAGCATTTGTCCAGTTTGTCCAGCGTCGTCGTCAATAGCTTGCTTGCCCATGATTACTACGTCCACACCCTCCTTCTGGCGTTCGATGAGGGCCTTCAAAGTCTTCGCGACACCGAGAGGTTCTGGGGCCGGGGCAGATTCCGAAATTTCGACGTGGACAGCCGAGTCGGCACCCATGGCGAGTGCGGTACGGAGTGTCTCTGCCGACTTGGGTGGACCGATGGTGACGACCTTGATAGATTTTACTGCATCCTTCAGGCGTTCTCGTATCCGAACGGCTTCCTCCACAGCTATAACACATGGTCAGATGACTGTGCCCACCGAATGTTAACGGCAAACGTACCAATCTCATCAAATGGATTCTGTAATTGCTCATGTGAGCTAGACTGATTTATGAATTGTGGACTTGTCATACCATGGAATGTTTAACATTGAGGTCGATGCCTGTCTGCTCAGGATTCACGCGAATCTTCACGGCATAGTCTACCGCCCTTCCAAACGCATCGTGAGAGCTGGAAGAATAATTTCTTCATTCGTGCGTACCTCTTTATAGGGACCAATATGTTGAGCAACCGCACGGCAGAAGGCCTCATCCTCTACTTGTACTCGACGCTTGCTGAAAAGTAAAGTTGCTTGAGCTGTTATCGGGACTCGGATTCGGAAATGAAGACAAATAATATATTTACGTAATCGCTGTTGTTCTTACATACTAAACTGCAAGCTGCAAGATAGTGCAGACACTGCAGAGTGCTTTTCGGATCTGCGTGGTTGGCTGCCATCTGCAATCAATTCCTAGTTCACACAGGTAATTGCAAGTGTCCTGGCCAATTTTCTCATCCACCTTTTGACGCAGGACTTATACCCAAAGTTGTGACTGACTCGGTCGGACTTCCTAGCGCCGAAGTCGGATCAAGTTTCCTCGAGCTCCCTCTCTCGGGACATATTACAAAGGTCAGAATATGTGATCATGTCGTGAGACTGATGCATACTTAGTATAGGTTGATAACAGAATGTACATGTAATAAGGCTTGTGTAGACGGATAACAGGGTCGACTTGGATGGTTGGCTAGGGTTAGCTCTTCCTATTATTAGTTCGACTTCACCTCCCACTAACCGGGCCCCGACATTCGGTAGCAAGCAGAAACTCTGGATGATTGCGAATGCAAACGGTAACCTCGATAACTTGTTCGGCCCCGGGGGCCATCTTCACGGTGGCTATTTGATAGTCAGAACGAAGACAAAGTTATATAGCCATGCTACTCGATCGGCCCCTTTGTCCGACACACTATAGTTGTTCTATCCAGTAGGATATTTTGATCATCGGCATTGGCAAAACCATGTGCGCTTTTTGTCACCCGCTTCATCGCTGACCCATTTATAAAACCATACACTGTCATACAATCTTAAGTTTCAGCTCCCGCATCGGACGGCCTTATACGCCCATGGCAGAAAGCCAGAGTACAACTTTGTCGCCTACTGACGTCCAGAGTGTGGAGATCCGGGATACAGACACCCAGACGCACATCTCCAGTTCAAAATTGTCAAATGAGCCTATTCAGCTTGACATAGAACACGCGGTGGTTGAAGATGATCCTCGAATATGGTCAAACGCGAAGAAGGTACGTCCTTCCATTTCAATTGTGTAACTAGAGTTTGATCAAACATTTACAGAATGCTATATTGATCATCATATCTGGAGCATCGATGATTGCGGGGTTGTGCGCAAATATACAAAACCGTAAATTGTTTCCTTGATGCTATTGTGACCAATGTCGGTTGAACAGCCAGAGGACAGCCGCTAATGCTCAAATTGAGCAGCAACTACATACCAGCAGCGGGGACATCAGCCTGAGTTTGTCTCTTTTCATTCTCATTCAAGGCAATTTTCCTGTCATTTGGAGCGCAATTAGCGAGATAAAGGGCCGCAAGGTTCGGATTTCTGTGTCTTGAGGGTGTCATTTGTTAACATCACCGAGCTCAGCTGGTGTACCTTTTCTCCGTAGCACTGTTTATACTTGGATCTGCAATCGTAGCTGTATCCAAAACCATTGGTTTGGTGATCGGCATGCGTATTCTGCAAGGTGCAGGGTAGGGCAGTTCCTCAATCCCTCAATCCCTTGCTCACATGGAGTAGTTCAAGCGCGGTTATCGCTATTGGAGCTGCCACTCTGGCCGACATATACGAACCACATCAACGAGGAACAATGATGGGTGTCTTCTATTCTGCACCTCTCCTCGGTCCCTCATTGGGGCCAATCATTGGTGGCGCATTCACACAGGGCCTCGGCTGGCGGGCGGTTTTCTGGTTCCTAGTCATCTGGGGAGGTATCATTTTCTCGGCATTCCTTTTCTTGTTTAAGGACACCTTCCGGAAGGAGAGGAGTGTGACATACCAGAATGTATTGAAGAGGAGGCTCCGAGAGCAACAGTTGTCAGAAGCAATGGACGAGTCGCGAAATATTTCAGAGAAGGAATCACAAGTGAATGGAGAAAACCAGACGAGTTCGAAGGACATTGAAGCACACCCGACAGTCATACCAGCATCAGCCATCAGAGAAGTAAAGCTCTCCATTTCTGATGTCAACCCTTTCCCTCCGTACCTATCGATTATCAGCCGCAAGAACAACTTTGCTATCTTGATAGCATCAGGTGAATGCCTTTGTTGCTGAAAGTTGTTTGAAACAAAATTCATGCCCTCTTGCATTAGGTTTAATTTTTGCATTTAGCTTTAGCATTGCATATACATGCGCAAGAACATTGTCAATGTATTATAATTACGATGCTTTGAAGACCGGCCTTGTTTTGCTTGCCTATGGTATTGGTAAGTGAATCGCAAGCAAACTGCGAGCACTTGCCTGACGCATCTATCCTAGGCTGTGTAGCCGGCAGCATATTGGGTGGACGTTGGTCCGATCGGACACTCGCTCGGCTAAAGGCCGCGAATGGAGGGATCAGCTTTCCAGAGGTGACCCACTATCTTCAGCTCAGCCTCCATCTCCGTTTGACGCGAATTCGTGCAGATGCGCCTCGAGAGTACGAAAGTTGCCATGGTGTGGCTACCTCTCTCCGTGATTGGATACGCCTGGGTGTGCCAAGAACGGGTCAACGTCGCCGCTGTGTGTGTGATGCTGTTCCTCGCTGGATTTTTATCCATGTACGTTTAATTCGTTTTACACTGTCTTTTGCACTCATCCGCGATAGATGGATCTACACGAGCACATTGGCATACATTGTCGATGCAAACACTGGTCGCTCATCAACGGCAGTAGCGACCAACAGTTCTTTCCGTGGTCTGTTTGCTTTTGTCGCTGCTGAGATTGCTGTTCCTCTACAAGTGAGTCGATGTCATCATAGCTCGCAGAATATTGGATCTGAGGTTGCTTTAGGATAGTATTGGCGACGGTGGTTTGTACACTCTCTGGGCGGGACTGATGGTCGTGACTGAATGCATTATTTTACTGGTGTTGTACAAAGGCAGGAAGTGGAGAGAAGCCAGTGCTGAGCGGGAGAAGCAGAATGCCAAGTAAACGATCATCATGGCTTCCGATCGATCATAGATGAAGGATAGATAATACTTGATTGCCAGAATTGACCGTATCAGTACAGAATCGCGAGGCTTATTTGCCGTCGATCGGTGTACTTCGGGAAGTGTGATCACACTGACTATCATAGTACTGACTACGCGGAGTTGCTGAAAACGGAGATGACTCACAACTTGGTATCGCATCATATTTCTATGATCAGGACTGTCTCCACACGGATTGAACATGCTCGTCCTCGGGCTTGCTCCAACGTCAAAAACTTCCCAGAAGCCACCAGGGCTATTCCAAAAGCTCACAAAATCGATATGGATGATTGCTCATGATCGATCGACGTTTTAACTTCTAAGATTAACCTGGTCGCCAATATACCCTTCAGGTGGCTCCAGCCTGGCGTGCTTCTGTATTCAACGGTTTATATAGAAGCAAAGAGGCTCCTTGCCAGTGTGGCGCTAGGTGGATTGCGTGTTGCTGAGATGGCAAAACGCCGATCATACAAGATTAAGTCTGGGCATAGTTTGATGCATTTAACAAGAAATTTCAAGTTTAGGAACCAATAGATATAATAAAGAAGCGAGCGAAGACTTTCATGCCCTGTGGTCTGCGTCTTTCACCGAGGCATGCATAGGACGGAGTGATATACGAAACCTAGTACATGAGGTTTCCAACTGCAGACGGAGTTCCATCGTTGTTGTAGAGGCACGACCCGGTTCCTACAAAAGCGGCACCAGAAGGGTTGTTCGCTTGGAAGAGCGCTGGCGAAGTTGCTAAGAAGGGGAAGTAAAGTTGGACGTATGACGCCCCGTCAAGGAAAGCGAACGCTTGTTGGAAGAAGGTCACCCTACACGATACATAAAAGCGCATTAGTAGGGTGATCAAATAAGGTACTGCATCGTAGCTTACTGAGCTGCTTGACCACCTGCAGGGTTTTGAAGAGCGAACTCTGTGATGACGAGTTGATAATTCTGGATATTTGCTGTCGTGAGGTATAGATACCGCGCGCGCAAACGAGACTTACCGGGAATTGACTGTGGGCTGATTGTACATAGCTCTGGAATGCCGCAAAGGTCTGTCTGCATTTCAAAATTCGAATGAGGTTACGAGATGCACCAAACAAGCTCTTGCTACATACCCATACCAGTGCTGAAAAATAAAAACTCAACATCAAACAGAACGGGATCGCATACAGCTACGCACCAAGTTGATGTAGTCGAAGTAGCACTTTCCCGCACAAGCGCTGATCATTTGAGAGACCCAGCTAAGACCCTGTCCAGATGTTGTGCTGGAGGTAACAGCAGGGAGAGCCTTCTTAATCGCCTACAAAGCACAGATAAATATGACATAAGTCTAAAGTCTTAAGTTGATGCGATAAGACCTTACCAAAGGGTTGATGTATTGAATGTACCAAGAAGCGGCCTGGCTCGGGGTAATGCCGTTGATATCAGGCTCGTTCAGCGTAAACACGGCTATGGTGGGACGGGTCAATCTAAAGTCCATCCAGTAACGAGTGGTGACGAACTAGCCCAGCCTTGTGATGCTTGACGTGACGCAAGAGACGCAATAGGACTAGATGAACAGTCAAGGCAGCGCTGCATGCCGATGAATCCGAGGCCACCATTTCCATTGGTAGAAGGCGGAGCATACGTCTCATAATCGTAGCTATTTACTGTTAGTGAGACTGCGAATGTGAGTGTTCATCTGGCATACATTGCGACAACTTCTCCATCTCCGTTGTTGAAAACACCAGGATTGCTGGGAAAAGACGGGTCAGGAAACCTAATGAAGCATGAAATGTGATCCTACAGCGATCCATCGACTGTTCAGTTATGGTGAACATAATGCCTACACTTGTAATTTGAGGTGAAACTCACAGTAAGTCCAGCATAGGCCCCGCTTTCCAGCCAGAACTGTGGTCGCGAAAAGCGCTACAACTGCGAGTCTGGCAGTGGTCAACATGGTCAAAAATATGTCAGGAAGGGAGAGCTTGGGTTTAGGAGAGCATACCAAGCATATTTATACTTTCAAAGTGGCGGTCAGCATCCTCAGAGAAAGACTAAGATGGTAAGGCACGGGCTGCATTAACGCCTTGCTTTGGCAACAAGGAGCCCATCAGCATACCAGCGCTACGATAGATACGCATCTGCATTGAGAATAAGTGTCATGTGGCCTGCTTGAAAAATGATACTAACGAGGCACGATGGTCCTAGTGTATGCTCTCCATACAAACTTTAATGATCACTGTGTTCAGACAGGAATAGCGCGGCGATGCTCACTCATCTGTCTCTATATTTGATATCAAGACGAGGTCGGGGAAATGGCGGTAACAATAGGACCATGTGAGGGCGGCCTCTGAAGAGGAGGTATGGAGACATGATCTCAATAGGTAGTACAGTAGCAGAGTGCTCACGCTACCTATGGTAATAAGCAAGACAGAAATATGGATATCCCATTCCAACGTCTTGTTACCAGGTCCTGAATTGACATGGCAATAAGTACAGCATGATGAATGGACGAATGGTATGGATTGATCCTTATGGATAAACGCCATCATCAGCTGCGCAAAATATGATGGAATGTGGACAGACACTTACTGAGCAACAGAGCCAGGAGGTAGCTGCAAGGTTGGTTACCTCGTCATGAGCTCCATTGAGCTTTTGATGGCGCAGTCTGAACGAGAAATCTAATGAGCGCGGGCGGCGTAGAACATTCGGAACTGAACGTCGCAGAGTTCTTCAGTGCTGGGCCAGGGTTGCCCATAAGATCTACTATGTCCCACAGTAATAGTGTAGTGAACCGGAGCAACTTGAAGAAGGGGCAGAGGTCGCGCGCGCGATGGCTGCATCTGGAGGTTGTGTTCTCATGTGGGTTAAGCTTAGCTTGAAACACGTGCTACTGGCATAGAGCATAGCTGCACTTAAATAATATTATAACTCCCCACCGTGACAAGAGGCGTGCGTTCGCAAAATCCCGAATATACGGCTCTTCGTTAAGTAAGCAAAAAACCTTAATTCACAGCCACCCGAAGTTTCTCGGCGACCGCTTCTGAGGTTCTCGACAGAGACTTCAATTTCACACAAAAAGCTTATGTCGATTCTGGAAGGGGGGTGTTTTTAGTACCGTATAATATGTCTAGGTACTCCATTAAATGAAACACGCGTGTTGACAACTTGAAGGAAGTTATCAACTAAATGAGTGAAACATGAAGAAAAAAAGTAAAGCACGTGACACTCGTGATATCAACACATCATTATTGATATTGATGTGCATGAGCACCGACACGTCTTCGATGATCATCTCTTTGTCACACCACATCCTTACTCTGTGAATATGATGTGCCCTTCTCAGTATGCTTCCTGGTTTATATCCGAAGACAAATCATCACAAAGCACACAAGAAGATGACAATATCCCTCATGTTTCTGATACCACGCATTCTGTTCCAATATCAAGATATTCACACAGTCTGGACTTAGATTTCCGAGTATCACTGCCATTGGATGATCAATACAATACATACTGTTCATATAATTCTCCTGACTCTGCCTTCTCAGCTCCAGGCTCACCAGAAGCCTCTGGTTCTCATATCATGATCACACATTCCAACATTGATATTGAAGAAGAACTTAAATTAAATACACCCGACTCACTTCTCTGGCTATTCAATGCCAACCTACTCGAAATTGATATCAGCCCTCAACAGAGATGGATTATGCGCTGTCCCGAGTGCAGCGAGTGGTGCCAATTGGGTATCGTGACTTCTGCTCCTTTATGGTCAGCAGGACAATTCAAATCGTTGAGTAACCACAGAGGCAGCAAAAAATGTGCGCAGGCTGTACACAAACAGCAAAAACAGCCTGCAGGTGGGAACATGTATGATGGGCCGATCTCTCAGTCACTTAATATCACATTAGATCAAAGGTGCATTTCATATCAATCAATCAATCAATAACATTATGTCACTGATATCAGGGATCCGATTATTGTGCCTCCATGTTCTGACGAGTGCGCTTGTGCTGGTATTGCCATCGACTGGCCTGACGACGTGCGGCCATTTCTCATGATGTTCCCTTGGGAGAGTTATCATGATGGGCCGAACACTCTACCTTTCACTGTTGACATCACACATCCCTCCGAACCTCGTGCTCGATCAAAGCACTGTCACTCTACCACGTTTGAGGGCTTTCCCTGCAGTGAATGTGCTATTGTACATAAGCATATCTCTCGGCTGGTCGAAATCGCACGGGACCCGAAAGCTCACACCAACTACAAGTACCTCGGCCTCACGCTGTCATGCATGGTATGCAACTCATACCATGACATATGTGTATATAAGGTGATAAGGAAGGTATAATGAACTGTACTCTATCCTATCACAAAGTGACTCTATCATTTTCCCCCTGATTCATTAGTTTGTTTTCTGATCTTTCTTGTCAGACTCAATTTTCTGTGCATGTCTATTTTGTTCTGTGACCTTCTCTCTCTTTCTATTTTTCTAGGCTTATTCAGCCATCAGACTTTCTCACTAACAGCCAGAGCATGTTTGTAAGCATGTCATGTGACTGGGAAATAATCTGATTTGTAAGAATTCAACATGACTCATCATGCACTGTCATTGATTCGTCATGGTTTGTAATACTTGCAACTGTATTTATAATCCACTTAGTAACAAGGATGACTCAGCTCACCAAGAGGCTTGGTTTGTAAGCACAATCTTACCAATCCCTGTGATGACTCATGCCTTTTATTCATCATGCTTTGTAAGACTACACTGTCTTTGTAAACTACTTAGTAAAAAAGCTGACTCAACACTCCAGATGGACTGGTTTGTAAGCACATTCTTACCAATCCATGTGATGAATCATGCTTTGTAATCTGGCCTCCCAAAAGGTATAAAAGGAGCCCATTTTGCACCCATGAAATATAACTTCCCACTTTACACCTAACACTGAACTGAGAGTGAGATTAGGTAAGACAAGTGCAGGCAAACATAGTGAGGCCCTTGAAGCAAGACTAAGATATCTTTTCACTTCACACCTATCACACTAAACTGAGAGTGAGATTAGGTAAGATATAAGTGCAGGCCTACAAGTTGCCTGGAAATAAGATTGAAGTCACATCAATTTTCGAGTTATCTAGTACCTTACAGGGGTCGACTATTTACTCATTGTTTACTGTTATCTGAGCTAAGCTTTACGTATACACAAACCCTCTCTCTTTTACAGGAGGAGAGACACGAGTCAGGAGAACACGACAAAGTTGAAACAGACTTTCATAGGTTGAGACACGACATACTAGGGTGAAACATACCTAATCAATATTTCCTATACAAAGGAATCACAGACACATTCAACATAATTTCTTTCAACAAGAAGGTAACTTGTTTACTCTTTGACCACCCATGAACAACATGTTATCAACCGAGAAGTAGAAAATCCGTTGACCGTGAACTTGAGGAGCTGGCAACTTTTGTCTTATCAAAGTGTAGTTGTGTTGTCACTGCATTTTACACGCTTTTTATATAAGACCCTCAAGTAAGAAGACAGCGCATATGCAGGACATCACTAAGATGTATGCTGCGCAGGTTAAGGAATTAAAACTGCAGGTAAGGTCGTTTTTTTCTCACTTATATACATTCCTACTGACTAGAAATAGGCCTGTAACAATTCCCGGAAGTACATGACATCCCTCACCCAGCTTGATGACTACAACCACCTCTTGATGGTGATATCTGAGAATGATATCCCCTGTCTCCAGCAGATCATCAAAATTGCGCTGGACAATGGCGCCAGTGTCCTTGAGGTCACCAACAAGCTTGAAGATGCACTCGAGGGTGTATATTGCCCCAGAGGGTACAGTTCTAGTGATATCGACATCACTACTCTAGTATATCATCTCGGAGGATGCCAACTTCTGTATGCACTCAATCACCAGATCGATGTCCCTTCCATTCACACTCTTTGAGCTCAGTCTACATTTACCACTATCACGCCAACCCTCGGTCCAATTCGCAACAAGCAGCTTGATGACAATATTCGCTCAATTGTTCTCAGCACTCAGACAGACATCACATCTTTGCGCGGTGTAAGCTTTATGATTGATGAACTGGCGCTTGAAGAGATGGTGGTACATTTGAGCAAGTTTAATATGATCGGCAGACTGTGTTGGAAGCATTCGAACATTGTTGATCCCGTCTTACACACATATGACTCTGCAGTCCGAATCACTCACAAAATTCACAACAAGGAAGTCCACCTTGGGAAGGAGGTCACCGTCATCGGTGTTGCATGCTTTGGCGAAGACGAACTTTACCCCATGTTAGCGGCTCCTACTTGTAAGACTGAGGATGCCACTAACATAAAGGTAATCCTTGCTCACGCTATTGAGCACTGGTGCACAACAGGCGCAGATATATGTGTTGGACCAGTGTGGTCTTTTGCCATGGATGGTGATGCTACCTGTTGTGCTGCAGGACATAGACTCTTCGTCAAACATCCTCTCTCTGCAGATTCCCCATTATTTTCTATATTTCAGACATGCCTGGGTTGAATACTTTCACCGGCGATAGTGAGGTGACACTGGATTTTGACTTTAAACACATCTTCAAATGTAAGTGACTCTTTTTTTGTGTTGTTTTGATGAATACTGAGTCTAATATTTAATTAATCCAGGTATATGCACACTCATTCGCTCCCCTGCAGGTATTACACTGAACAACGGTCGTATTATCAATGCGATGATGCTCTTGTGGTACCTTCTATGGTTATTAGCTCACGATGAAGCCAGCATCACCAAGCTTCTCCACCCCGATGATCCTCAAGATGTTCCACATGCAATCGAGCTCATGCAAGCTATCATTACATTCTCTCAGCTACAGCATGACAGCATTGACAGTTCATTCTCTACCAACATCAATATCTCTGCAGACTTATCGGC
>QFEX01000809.1:0-11471 GCA_003316505.1 Suillus alpinus
GTAATTCTTGAGGCGGGACGCCACCGAGGGATTGGATTGCAGCGACGATGCCATAGAAGTGGGTGAAGTAGAGTATTGTATTGGCAGGGTCACAACGGCATTGAGCCACATAGGCGAAGATGAGAATATCTAAGCACCGTTAGCACCGAGGAGATCTAAACGAGCGGACTATTTGACAACTTACCCGGAGAGCATGTTGTAGGGGTTATTCCCAATATCTTCCACGTCTGCAGAAGAGGTACGTGCTCCGCCAATGAACCTAACGGATACGACGAGGACGATCTCGGGACTGCACAAATAGCTCAGGTCTATCTTCCGATACATCAAAGCTCAGCCTTACTCTGATCAGGGTGTGCACCAATCGCCTGCTGGTACATCTCTCGAGCACTGTCAATTTTGACGTACAAAGGGTGTGGCGTATAGTGCTTGAGCGCGGTTGCTGCGCTTCATGAGTAAGTGGTACAAAGAACCAACGCTATTTCTTACCGAAGCGACGTTGATACTCTACGAGATACGCATTCGTCTCGACCCAGAAACGCAGGAGCTTCATACGCGCCTCCTGGCCTTCTGGACTGTTGAGTTCAGTGTTTGGGGGTGTCAGAAATTCTTCTGTCTTCTCCTCAGGTGTGCCTGAAGCTTCGGTCCGTGTAATAAGCTCAAACCCAAGTTGCTTGAAGATAAAACTCCTGTAAATGACTTCGTGAGCTGCATTAAACGGAAACAGAATGAAAGCTCCTGACGTAGTTGAGGACCAACCGATCTTGTTCTGGAACGTCTTCCCGGAAATGGGGAGCTGACCGTTCTTGCCTTTCCATAACTTGTTTTCGATAATTCTGTCCGAAGATGAGATAGCATCATGGAGTGAATTGATGGGCGTACGTGTTCAGTGTCTCCCACCCACTGACAACAGACTCGTCAGGCTGCCTCCCGATGGCAGGATGTTCATATCTATACTTCGTAAAATCTTCCACATATTTAAGAGCAATAACACCAGGCATAGCTTCTGAAGCAATGCAATAGACGGAGCACTGGCAGCAGACATAAAGATCAAGCAGTTCGCCCTCTACATGTCCCTCGGGCGGGTCCTCGGTCATCTTGACATCTAATTCCTTGGGCGCATAGTCATCAAGACTGAAAGAGGTGATCTTCCGGCGCCTTTGCTTCCTCTGCGCAGCAACTTCCCAGGGGGCACGATGGAATGCTGGATTGAGCTGGCCCGAATCGACGGCCTTTGGGTAGCAGTGAAAGTGATGGGTTTTCTTGGACTTCTCGAAGGAGTCATCAGCGCAAGAGACGGTGCGTTTACGACGGTCTTGGTCAGGGAGGGGTGGATGCTGTTTGAGATCGAATGATTTTGCGAAGGGAGGGAGGATAGTGGATGTTTTCCACTGGAGGAACACCCAGCCATGGTGTCGTCTGCAGTAGTATGTATTGGCGTGAGGAACAGCGCGAAGGATTTCATCATGGCTCGGAGGAATGAAAGGGGATGCATCGCCAGTCGGCCTTAAGTCAGGTGCGGTAACGCTCACCGAGAACAATGAATGTTCAGGGTTGTGCAACATTTCAGCAACGAAAGGCGGAAGCATTCCTGACCCTGGACGGTTTCTCGTTCCCCGTAGCTCCGCGTCCCACCAGTTCGTCTCCTCCTCCTGGTCCCGCGCGTCAATATCCATGACCTTTTGCGACGTTCCACCGGCCCATGTACTATCCCACGGCATCGGTTCATTCCATGCATCATTTTTGCTCCAGTCATCTTCGGGCCACCTTTGCTCGACAGCCGGCCAGTTGTGATGGTCGTCGGCTGGAATGAGCGCAGGGACCTGATCATTACCGATTGTGTCCTCTGAGACAAGCTGGGGCTCGCGAAATACAGTGTCATAGGTTGGCGGGGGTTCGATGTTGACCTTTGTGTGGGCCGATCCTGCAGTGCTCCTCGGACGCAGTGGCAATGGTGGAGGCGTAAGCCCTGCGCTTGATTTTGAAGCTGACGCGTAAAAGCTATCTGGAGAAACTGTTCCCGGAGCTTTGAGAACTTCTGTGACCGGGGGAGTCGGTTGGCGGCGCACGGACTTGTTATTGTTGCTGCTGCCGCTGCCGTTGTTGTTGTCCATGCTGCTACGCGTCGAATATTATGATGGTAAGGATGTCGAGATTCAACTTGTCAAGGAGTGGCCGCGCAGCACGAATAACACGATGAGATAAGCTTTATCGTTGTGCGGGCTAACCAAGACTCGCACTGGTTGCTCAGATCTGAATCATGCAAATTCAGACGCCCAATTACCTGTGATCTTAGAGACGGGAGATGAAACCGAGTAGACGGCCAAGCTTAGTACGCGTATAGCAAGCACTGGAGCAGATGCTTACGTAATACTAGCTCCATATGATGCGTTTCAGTAGTCCCCTTTGTAAGTATACAAGACAAAAGGAAGCAGCTACTGTTATTACTCGATGTAAATACCGGCGCAGTACGAGTGTAAAGATTTCATTCTCATTCACTGTGTATATGGCGGGCGGGGGAATCCATGGTGAAGGGCCACGCGTATTGATGTTTTTGGCCATGAAAGGTGATTGATATCAAGGCTTCAATACCTCTTAAGCTCGTATTCAATCACAAAATGGGTATTTTATCGTCTTAGGACTTCTATACAGCATCTACTTGATATCTGCTGCTCAGAATTTGTACACCTGACAGAGAAATACTTCAAAGACGTGATAACTTGTTGGGTAGCACGGTGACTTACCTGGTCTTCGGTGTAACCCAGTTCCTTGAGGACACCGTTCAGTTCACCCTGCTTCATGCCTTGCTTCTTGCCTGCAATCGAAGCGACCTGTCCAGGTGGACCTATGGGGTATTTAGCTATTGGTGCGTTCCAGGTGTGTTGTTCATACCGCAGATGAAGACCTTCACTTTCTCGCCCAGTGATGGAGGAGCAATGTGCTGCTTAATGAGGTCAGCGCCAATGAAACCAGTGGGACCCTTCCAGTTAGCATCGCTCTTGTCGAGGACATATACGACATCAAAAGTATTAGGGTATTTTTTCTTCATGGCGTCGAACTCCTCGCGAAGTAGGATATCTTGCTCGGTAACATTGGCGTACAGAAGCTTGAACTTCGTCTTGTTCGTCTTGTCCGCAAGAGCATGTTGTAGGACCTGGTAGAGCGGAGCACTGTGATCGCGTATTTGAGGTGAGTGTGACGTAAGTATAAGACGGGCATCCTTACATTCCACTTCCACCACCAATGAGGCCGACTTCGTCCAGCTCATTCACTGAAAGAGAATCAGAATCCAAGCATAATGAAACAGCGAACAACCATAATCACTCTTCCAAGACCATTTTGCCAGAGGACCTTTAATTTTCAGAGTGTCCCCAGCCTTGAGAGAGTGAATGTGTTTGGAGACGTTGCCCGTCTCATATTTTTTGATGACAAAAATCAGCTCTCCCTCCAAGTCAGACGCTGAAATGGGAGTATACGGGCGATGCATAGGTTCGCCCTTGTCATCCTTAAAGTCAGGAGTTTCAATGTAAACACAGGAAGCAACTGGAAGAAGCGAAGCCTCGCCCTTTCCGAGCTCAAGCACAAACCTGAGGGACAGATATGAGTGTGGGGTCATACGTAAAAAAAAATGACCTAAGGTCTCACTTAGAGGTGTTGTGATTGTAAGGCTCCACCCTCTTCAGCCTGAGGTCAATGTATTTTGAGGGGTCGAGAGGGCTCTTCAGGTCCTTCTTGGCAATTACTGCCTCCCCCTTGCCAAAGCCCATGTAGACATACGTGCCGAGACCAACAAGACCAGCGCCACCAAGATAAAGTCCGAGGTTGGATGATTTCTTGGCACCAGCTTCGGTCGAATAACGTCTACAGCTGCTCGTTGCCTACAAACATGAGACTGAGGCTAACACAAATTTATGATTGCTTACCACAGAGCGGGCGAGCGTCGCTGCTCGAATGAAGGACATCTTGGTGGATGAGATGGTCGTGTGTTGGGCAAATTCGGTCTGAGCCTGAGAAACGAATGACTGTCAGGAAGGACGCCGTGTCGTAAGGCAAACACAGCCGTGATACTTATTTCTGGCGACTACTACCACTGACCGAATTCCCTTCCGTTTTGCACCTCGTGTTTACTTCAGCGGATCGATCTCAAAAATCAGATCGTATTCCTGGATCCGAAGCCCCCGGTCACTGGCACTTGCATCAATTGACATCCACAATATTTTCATTGTTAAATCCCTTGGCTGTTGCAGTGACTAGGAATATTTTAATATCAGAGGAGTCCGAGGAGGTCGCTCCGCAGTTATTTAGCACTGAAATTGAACTATTAGACTCTAGGGAGCTCTAGAGCCCTAGGGCGTCACGGGACCCCTGGCAGTGGTTTGAAATCAAGTTTCATTATCCAATCTTAGATTGAGATTCGGTGGTGCACTATCTACATCTTTCCCTTCCTCGCCATCGTCGAGTCAACAAACGCACTTGTTTAAACCCTTTCTACTGACCGCCAAATCCCCTGTTATCCTTTTCAGCCACCGCGGGTCAGTCTGTGCCATGTCTTTCGTCAAGCTCAGCATATTTGGCACCTCTTTCGAGGTGTGTTGCCTGCGTATGTCCTTGAACATGATTTGTTCACGATGTGCTGATTTCATAGGTCACTACTCGCTATGTCGATCTGCAGCCTGTTGGAATGGGTGAGTTCGAACTATCATCTCGATCTACTCGATGTCAGACTAACTGAGATGTCTGTAGGGGCATTTGGCCTCGTCTGGTATGTTGCGAGTCTGAGACAGACATATGACGCTCATGAATGGCGTAGCTCTTCCAAAGATCAACTCACTGGGACTTCTGTTGCCATCAAGAAGATTATGAAGCCCTTCAGTACCCCAGTCTTGAGTAAGCGAACATACCGTGAACTCAAGCTCCTCAAGCACATACAACACGAAAATGTACGTCTCAGACGCGCCACGCAGTATTTGTTGCTCACACATGTACCCGTGTAGATTATCAGCCTTAGCGATGTGTTCATCTCGCCACTTGAAGACTTGTATGTCCCTACTCCAAACCCCAAACCCTTAAAGTAGTTGATCATTACAGGTACTTTGTTACCGAACTACTTGGAACCGACCTCCATCGATTGCTGACGTCGCGACCCCTGGAGAAACAGTTTGTCCAATACTTCCTATATCAGATTCTGGTACGTGATGATGATGTAACTCGTTGTCCTTGCGTCTGATCTGATCCCAGCGTGGACTAAAATATGTTCACTCCGCGGGTGTGGTGCACCGAGACCTCGTGCGTGTTTTGTTCTGTATCTGTCCGTGTTCATTTTACGAGACAGGTACACAGAAACCCAGTAATATTCTTGTCAACGAGAACTGTGACTTGAAGGTCGGTCAGGTTCATTAACATGGGATACCTCATGATGTCATTGCTTCTCATAGATCTGCGACTTCGGATTAGCCCGGATTCAGGACCCTCAAATGACAGGCTATGTCTCGACGCGATATTACCGCGCCCCTGAAATTATGTTAACCTGGCAAAAGTACGACGTTGCAGTCGACATTTGGAGTACGGGCTGCATATTCGCAGAGATGCTCGAAGGCAAACCCTTATTCCCAGGAAAAGACCGTGAGAATTCACGCGCCTTTATTCTCACCTTCTGACGTCGTTTCAAGATGTCAATCAGTTTTCCATAATTACGGAACTATTGGGCACCCCTCCAGATGATGTCATTGAAACTATCGCAAGCGAAAACGTGGGTCTAAGCTATCGGCGAGGTATTCCCATTCTCATGTTGATCGATCGCTCGCTCGCTGTAGACTCTCCGTTTTGTTCAAAGTCTGCCCAAACGCGAGCGCGTGCCTTTCAGCCAAAAGCTCCGAACTACAGATGCGGATGGTAAGGCACTGTTCTTCCGGGCTCTGGGTGGCGCGCTGTACTGATGCTCCACAACAGCCTTGGATCTTCTAGAAAAGATGCTCGTTTTCGACCCTCGGAAACGCATAGATGCTGCGGAGTCACTGGCTCATGAGTATGTGGCACCATATCATGATCCGACCGACGAGCCTGTGGCTTCTGAGAAATTCGACTGGAGCTTCAATGATGCCGACCTCCCTGTTGACACGTGGAAGGTCATGATGTACAGCGAGATTCTGGGTTAGGGTTTCCCACATTCAGGTGCCATGACGCTCACGGTATCTTTGGTGTGTTTTCCAGATTTCCATCAGGTTGGGGATACATCCACATCAGCCGGCGGTATACCCGAAGGTGCACTAGCAGGGCCAGAAGCACCAGCAGGAACTACACCAGCAAAGTGAATCTCCACACAGTCCCATCTTGTTTTCAGCTGGATGTCTGTTTTGACGTGATCCCTATACGCAAGTTCTTTTTTTCTACTGCTGCATTACAGGAGTGCAGGTTTTTGGAGCTCCCTCGCTTTTCCGGACACAAATCAACTACTACTATCTCTTTCAGAACCAATCACTTGTAATGTCTTCAATTTTACATAATGAGCCAAGCAGGATTGTATGTACCAATATCTTTCCGAATACACGCAGGGGTAGAACTACTCACAAGTACCCCAAATTCGCGTAGAATTGTTGCAGATCCATGACCGTTAACCACAATCATTCGTGTTGTTGAATACTACTGGAACAGCTTTGATTTGTACAGTCACACCAGTTCTTTCGCTGCGCCGCGTTCGTGTAGTGGACTTCTTAAGATCGTTGGTCAGTACTAGGAGGGATCTTCCTTTTTTGGGTTTTAAGTTGTTACGAACTCGGCCCGCTTCCTTCAGCAACACTGCACGACTCAAGAAAGATGCCACCTCGTCGTAGACCCAACGCGTTCGAGGTAACATATCCAGGTGAACAGCAAGATGAATCTGCCAGTGGTACAGATGGGGGGAATAATCGCCGACGTCACCGCGATGACGCGGATCACTATGACAATGATGAAGTGGGTGTCATTGAGATCGCGAGAGCGTATAGTTGATGGTAACTGTCCCATCCATCTCGCAGCGCACAAAGCGTCGGAAGAAGAATGAACGTCCTCGAGCACGTGTGTTGGCATCCTTTTCTGCCGAAATTTGATCAACCTACAGTGCACCGTCCTAGCGAAACATTATCAACCAGAATCCAATGAGCTACTGGAGACTGAAGACCTTATCGTTATCGGCGAAGATCCAGGCGCGCTAAACGATGGACAGAAACCTACCCGGAACCTAGATGGCTTCGCGTTTTTCGACCCTACCCGTGACCTGGTTATGGTCTCCCTTTCTTACCTCAATGAGCAGCACGATAACGATGATGGCATGCTCGAGGGCGCAGGTGAGGTTACTTCAGTACCAGAGAACGACGAGGATGAGGGCCAGGAAGACGACCTTGAAGCCGACGAGCCCCAGTTTATCCGCATCACAAACATCATCGGCTATTCTATCGACTACACTGAAGATGAAGAGTAGGTGATGTTCTTTTTTGGATTTTACTCGATATTCTACAGCTATTGTGCACAGTCCAATGTACATCGAATCTGATCACGCTCGGTATCGTCTGGGTGCTCCATCGAGGAATTACCGGCGCGAGTTCAGAGCATTCTTCCTACCGCACCGTGTCGTTCAAGCGATCGTATCGTCGGCCATACGGGAACCAGAGCGGCAATATCGTGACTTCCTGGACAGATTTTTAACTATCGAGATTGGCGGTGGTCGACTTGGCGAGCAAGATCTTTGGGACAGTGTGAGATTTTTTTCGATTGTTGTCGAATTTCACTGCAACATATCGTAGGTCGCTGAACTAAGATATGCGCTCGAGGGTCTAGAAAATGCTCAACAACTGCGTGCCACGAATATTATCCGACACCTTTTGACAGAGCCTGCGCCCTTGATATTGAGATCCATTGAACCACGTCCTCGGCTACGAGTTCCGCCAGTAGCGGTGATCACTAGCAGAGGAAGCAAAGATCTCGCTGTCCTTCGTCCAGCAAACCAGAACGCGACACACGTAACCCCGCGAATTGCGAAGTTGGCGACCGGGTGGTTTAAAGAACAGCTAGTGGTTGTTGGTTCACCACCTCCTCGTGACCCCGGGATTCCGTATGGTAACCTTCTGTTGAGGGTCAAGGAATTTGTGAAGCGAGTATCTACACGGAGGGAAATTCGAGTCCGTCCGGAACAACGCCTTCGTCCACGTTCACGCTGGCTCAAGTACATCACGATAGATGGCAATGATTATGCAGTATGGTATTATTAATTCCTATCGTGTCTAGCTTCACGTCGCTTGTAGGTTGGAGATACCATTGTTGTTGCCATTGGGAGCGATGATCGGAAGATGCCTCCCGAATTGCCCGACCCAGGAGACATACCTGAATATGCAACCCTGGCAGACTACTTTTGGTATGATCTTCGCGCTGATACGTTCCATTGACAGACTCCCTTTCTTCAGGTTCGGAAAGATTGTATACATCAGTGACGAGTATGAAAATGTTCATGTCGAATGGTTCGAGCACAGTACGAAGTCGGCTATGGAGCAACTCGGACACCCCCAAGAATTATTTCTGACCAACATATGCAGCACTGTCGAATTTTCCCTTATTGTCGGAAAAGTTCCAGTCCAGTTCGTCGATCCTTCAAAAGAAATGCCTGTCGTTAAGCCTCACGGCTTTTTCTACAAGTCCTGCATCTTCCGCAACTTTTGAGAACCTCGCTGATAGTTCTGCCCGCAGGTTCATATACAACAGTCTTGATGCTGCATTTACTGAAATACCGCAGGAACGACTGCACCGCGGCCAGGGCGAGCTCCCGCACGATCGCTGCCCTGTGTGCTTAATGGTTGAGGAGAGAGAGGAAGCACTCGCCCCCCATAAGATTCACCGCGGCGTTGCATGGAAGGGCGCCAAGTATCATATCCATGACACTGTTATGATCAAGGCTCAGGATGGATCACAGTGTCATATCGGTCAAATTGCCCGTTTTCACTTTTCGCAGTCAGATGACGAGGACTCTGTTCTGGTTCGAGTAAAACTGTTTGGAAGGATTGACAAGTTGGGCCGCCTCCGACCCACGGAAGAGCTTAAAGATGAGGTAAGGACACATAACTCACGCACGGATCTCACTTTGACCCAGGTTTTTCAGCGTCATCTCTTTGTCACGCGAGATGAAAAGACCTTCCGCATTTCCTGTGTTATTGGACTCTGTCATGTATATGTGCGAGCGGCTGTGCCAGAGCTCAAAGAATGGCTTGAAATGTCGCCCTATCACTTTTACGCTTGCTACTCCTTCCCGAGCCTCGATGTGACCTCCTGGGATGACAAACGCACACTTTTGCCTCGAGATCTCCTAGTGTGCGGATACTGTGCTGAAGAGAACGTGACTGAATGGGAGCAGAGCCGGGAATTTTTGAAGAAGCAAAAACCCCTTCGTGCTTTGGACCCGTTCGCTGGAGTCGGAGCTTTCGGGTTAGGGTTGGAGGAATCCGGTTGCATCGAAGTTACCCATGCGGTCGAAATTTCCCCAAGTGCCACAAAAACCTTGAAGTGCGCATTTTGCTCCTTATTTCAGCGATACTAACAAGAAGTCGACAGAGCCAACTCTCCTAAAACGGTGGTGTATAACCAATGCAGCAACCTAGTGCTCGCAGCATCGATTATATCACACACCAAAGGCGAGGTCACACGATTGGAGAAGATAGAATTGGATATAACAGAGGACCCGTACATCCCCGTTCCTCCAAAACCAGAGGAGATCGATTGTATCGTTGCCGGGTTTCCCTGGTCGGTGGTGGCGTATTTGCGTACACTTGCTGATCATACTGAAACTGCACCTTAGCCAGCCCCATTCGCGTCTGAACATGTACGTTAAAGCACATGACCGCAAGAGCAACCTTATCCTCAACGTCCTATCGTGGGTTGACTTCATGCAGCCGAAATACTGCTTCTTTGAGAATGTGCGTGGGTTCCTGTCGTTCAGTCTAAAGGCACGGCAAGCTGGGCCATATAAAGTTAAAGGGGGCATTGCCATGGGCGGATTGAAATTCTTGATCCGGGCGATGACTGACATGAAGTAAGTGTCGCTCAAATATAAAGCATATGCCCAACGTCATACTTCTCAGCTACCAAGTGCGTTATGGGATCCTACAAGCTGGTCACTACGGCACTCCTCAAACCCGTGTGCGGTTTTTCATGGTCGCAGCAAAGTACGGTTACCCGCTTCCTCAGCTCCCGCAACCTACGCATGCTTTCCCTCCGGTGGACGCGCTGGGAATCGATTTGCCAGTTGGACACCATATCAGACCTATTTGGACACAGACTGGCTATGCACCGCACCAATTTGTCACTATTGATGATGCCATAAGTGACCTTCCTCGATTCGATTGGTACAGTCATGTTGCCCTGAAATGTGCTACGCTCACTAGTTATTGGCTACAGGGTAAACCCAAGACCATCTACGGTTACAGCCATACGACGAGAAGAACGGATGCGCGCTCAGACGATCCCCCTTAAGAAATGCAAGAAAGACCGTCCCTGGTGCGGATACTCCGGAGAGGATGTACAGTACGAGCATGACCCGACGACAGCGTTCCAAAAGCGGTGTCGTGAAGAACCTTCAAAAGATCTGCAACAATATACGCGGACCTACGAGGCCATCAAAGTCGAGAGGTCAGTGACGTCCTCACAATGTAGATGTAATTTAACCTGCGCAGAGTTGTAAATATCCCGCTGGAAGCGGGTGCAGACTATAGGAGTACGTGTCTTTTTTGCAGGACATAATATATTGCAGCGTTGACAATCATGTCAGAGCTTCGACCTGACCTCTGGGAGTGGCACTTCGCAAATCCATCCTCATCCATTGCACGCGCGGGTTTCAAATCAGGTATTCTTCTCATGAAAAGGGTTATGCATAACTTACGGTGTGTAGGTCTTTATGGACGAGTTGACGAGAACAATTATTTTCAAGCCACCGTCACCAACGTTGACCCAAGCGCAAAGCAATGCCATGTGCTCAACCCTTATGTGCGTCATTGATTCCACTAGAATGCACGTAACCGACGAGTACGAATCGTGCAGTGCAAACGCATTTTCACGGTGCGCGAACTCGCTCGGTCACAAGGCTTTCCCGACAAGTTTGTGTTCTACGCGGAAGATGATCGTGTCATGACGGTGTGTACTAAACCCTCCCTCCCTCCCACTGTACACTGATGGAATAACATAGATGCACAGGCAGATTGGTAATGCCGTGCCATGGCCAGTCGCAATGGCAATCGGCCGCGAGTTAAGGAAAGTGCTGATGAAAAAGTGGCTAAAAGAGCGTAACGAAGCCATAGTGGTTGACTGAGCTTGTGTAACGCTGGAAACCCAACTTGAGTGTTAGCGAGTACATGTAAGATGTCCAGACTCCATACCGCACAATCCCAACCTGTATAACATTCATGTTGGCAATTTAATTAATCTCCTTTGCCATTCGTATCGTGGGGCTCGTCATGCAC
>QFEX01000837.1:10715-22547 GCA_003316505.1 Suillus alpinus
GATTAGGACCGGATAACTCACGATATCTGACGTTGGTGCCACCCTCCAGTTTTCGTTGCATCTCTTCGCGAGCCCCTTGACTACATCCGCCTTATTGCCCATTAAGCGCAGCAGTCCCATGACCTTCTTGCGACACGTTCCGATTCTCCTCAACATGTCGCTTTGTTCCGCCTCCTTCAAAATAAGGACGAGCTCGTCAATGGAGTCGACTTCATATTCAATGGACTGGATTAGAGGACCGAAGGCGTCGGTGATATCATCGATCAACGCGTACGAGATCCAGTCAGATGTAACGTTGATGTAATCTTTGAGCTGCTTTATTCTTCGGCGGACATTTTGCGGATGTGGGGTGGGGCGGAAATGAAACTAGAAGGATTGTGAACAATATGGTATAGGAAGCAAAATAGAGCACTCACAGACAAAGTTCCCTCTCTAAATACAATGATGTACATGTTCAGGGGCTCCAGGTGCGTAGGGCTGTAAGGATCCTGATCAAAACTCCGGAAACAGACAAGGTAATAGTTCCGGAATAATTCAATCTTTTCACGAGCTTCCTCCATTTGAATGTCTTCAACTGTCAAGGGGTGGATAGAGAAGACCTAAAACAATGCTTGAGTTCAGAGAACCAACTCGTTATGTGGGGATTACCTTGCTCAGAGTTTTCATCTCTTCATCTGTCGGGCTTAGGACATCTAGCCACCACGTATTTCCCTCAAGCTCACTGCCGCCCACAAGGCTGTTTGGTGGGCCTGGATTACCAGCACCGCCCTTCTCCGGACGACCATGATAGCCTCCGTTTTGATAGCTCCCATTTTGATAACTACCATTGTGGCTGGGGGATACAAAATCCGGTGGACCTGAGACCAGGCGCTTATTCGAGTCCTGGACAGAAGCTGGCCCCTGGTGTGATGGAGGCACAGGAACAGGGGCAGAACCACCCTTCGCGTCTCGCGGGCGGTCGGGAGGAGGCAGGCCAGTAAACAAATCTTCGAAGGACTGCCCGTCCGCAGGAAGTTCACTGAGGCTTCGTGCGTGAATGGTTGCAGACAACGCATTGGAGTAGAACGAGAATCGGTATGGTCTGTCATGACCGGGTGACATGATCCCACCCATCCCTGCAGCGCTGTACTGGTTTGTTGATACGTTGTCTGAGGATGGGATGGCGCTTAAGCTGCTATGCCCCATGAGCCGACTTGGTAAAGTGAAGTTTGGGTCTCCGCTGTGGTTCTCAAATAAAGCCATCTTGCCCCGAATGCCTTTCCGGCTTTGCCTAGGGACAGGACTGCTCTGGCTGAGCTTGCGCTGTCGAATATTACCGCGATAAGGGGAGTCGAATGGAGCATCAAATGGAGGAGCTCCTCCAGGTGGAGATGCGGCCAAATCTGGACCGCCGCTCTGTGGAATGCCTGGATGGCGCAGCCGAAATGCTGGACCATGGATATCCGTAGGTGATGATATGCCCAACTCGGTCTTTTCTTGAGCCGCAAAGGCCTCCAGATGGGCAAAGGCGAAGACGGAGTGGGCTGCATTCGCTTGGTACACGGGAAGGCCCGGCATAGAAGCGAGAGCTTCGCCGCGAATCGGTCGGTACTCACTTCCCATAGTTGTAAGAAGGGCTGGGTCATGGGTTTGGTCAAGGTGCTGCATCCGCAGGTCAATAGGAGTTAGAGACCGTGGCGAGTGCAGCCCGTCACAACCGCCGTTCACACCATCATGATCGAGGTGACTAATTCTGTCCCCGCGAGCCATATCAATGTCGTGTTCCTCGATGGCTGAGAAGTGGGAGAATGGGGGCCCTGCCTCAGGGTGAGGAGCCGATTCATACGGTAATGATGTTGGAGGTGTCACTGTGGTCTCTCTCCTGGCCCTGGACAAATGTAGAGCCATGTCCACGTCCAGCGTTCTCTGCCTCTCCCTCACTTCTGGGTCATTTGGATCATATGAGCGGATAAGCGTCGGCGAGATGTGCGGTCGGGAACCAGGCTCCACTACGTCTGTCTGGCATAATAAGATTTCTCTATTGTCCCTTCGTCGAACGGGAGAAGCGCCTCTGATTGAGGCAGGCGAGCTTGAAAGCACGGGCGCATCATGGGGATTCGGAGAAGTCATGGCTTCAACCTATGAGTCTGGTCAGTGAACCACGCAAATTTGTAGAGCTGTAGGCGCTGAGAACCGCACCAGAGTCGATTATTGAGAAAAGTTTAGTTGTACAGCTTACCGAACTGATAACTTAACCTAAGTCGCTCAACACATTGGCCTTGAAAGAGTTTCCACTCCGGTGACACTGCGAAGGTGGACTGATTTCACGTGACAATATTTGGCAAGAGCCTCTGATCCTAACACGGCCAAATAGACGCCTGCCAGCTACGCCGGTAAGCACTCCGCTAGTACCCGTTTCTTCCTAGAATCATATCTAGGCTTTAATAGAGAATAATAGACAAACGCGCGCCCGCGGAGAGAGCATGTAAGATCGAGGCTCTCCTAAACTTGATCCATACAATGTCGGAAATTAAGGAGATACAACAGGAAAACCATGATACCGATTCAAAGATTTATCTGAGATAGTAATAAGGTTGAAGCGCGTGCACGTGTTTCGAGCAAGCAATAGCTAAAAGCCCGCGATGTTGGGCATGGGAGCTGCAGTAGCCAATAATCTCATTCCTGGTTGGGCTACGTTGCTCCACGACATAATTTCTGAGAATAGACACTGACAGTGGAGAAATTCAGATGATTTCCCAATTGATAAACTTGATCCGAGGCCTGAGAGTGTGGGGAAACCAGTGTCTGGCGAGGTCAAGTGAAAATGAAATTGCGCGTATGTAACGTTAACGTAAAATAGACCAAGGTAGTCAAAATAAAAAGCAACCCCTGGCGGGACTCGAACCCGCAACCTCCAGATGTACCTCTGTAGTAGAAGTCTGACGTCATAACCATTAGACAACAAGGGCTTGTGTGCCAAGCGCCAAAGGACATACATGATCCTGATCTTGTCTTGATTCGTCACGTCAATAATGTGTAGTCCAAACGCTTACCGCTCCGTAACTAGCTAGAATCGCGCGTTCCCGACAAATACCTCATGTGGTTCTGAATGACAGTCAGATAGTAATAGAGTTACTCGAAGTCTGTTACCAATGGTTCCGAAGACCTCCACGGAGTATAGTTCAGATTCCGGAAGGCCTGGCTGCTTCAAGAACAAAGAGGAAGATGGCCAAAAAGGCATACGTTGATAAATACCATAGTTGGGAATTTGTATTACTCGGCGTATTTGGACTAGTGAGTCACGACAGCAATAGTAGTAGTGCGACGATAAGTATGCCAGATAGAAGAATGAGCATTCAATTGAGTGTACTTACTCCCATGAGAATGACTTGCCAGCCCATCTGCGAAACGGTTGCTTCCGCTGTTCTTCGGCCACGTAAAGCAGCTCGTGATGGCGGAATTTAGAGCATTGAAACCCCCACATTAACAGCACAGCTATGTAGCGTAGCGAGCGCCACGTAGTTGGTGCTACGTAGTGCGTGGGGTCAATCCAATTACTTCGTCATCACAAGAAAGTTCCCCGGATTCCTGCATAAGCCAAAAAAAAAAAAGATCATGACCCCCCTGTGTGATACCAAACCCGGCACCCATTCGCCTCGTGCTTGTAATGCTGCCATGTTTCTGCGTATAAATTGGATCAGTAAGTTTCTCTTTTCTCCCAACCCACCTCCCTCAGACGCTCATACCCTTGTCCCCCACACACAAACCTTCACCCTAGAAAATCATGGAAAGTCGGTCGGTTTATAACGTATGACCATCTTCTTCTTTATTTCGATTGCGAAGATTAAACAGGAGATCGCCAGGTGTCTCATCGTAAATTGTACACTCCATCATATGCATATGATGGCGCCTCCCACATGTCGTCCGTCTCGTCCGATACTTTCGGGACTTCAGACGAACACGTTGGATGTTGGACGTGGTGGTGTAGCCTTTGGCGCTGCTTCAAGTGCTGGTAACAGTCTGGTCAGTAGCCTATAATATGTTTTTGCACTGAACTGACCATATCATGCTGTTACAGGTGGAGATATATCCTCTCATATTTAACTTAGAACCACTTGCTCCCAGCAGGGTTCTGGAGGGCATAGACGGCCAACACACTGTGGAGCATTTGTAATTCATTCCCGTAGCCATACCTTGAAAGAAGGAAAACAGCGTTCCCTCATTTTCAAGAGTCGTTCTGCATTAATAGCATAGTAAAGACATAAATACAGAGTCAGCTAGTAGTGAAGCACGTACCACCATTTTGTACGCTCATACCAACTATGGTCCTTCCGCTTGCCCAACTTGGTGGCAACCCTTGTGATGTATTGGCTGGCTACAACTGCTTCCGTTTCGCCAACTAAACGAAAGCACCGCTAGCGTTAATAGCCGCCATGCATCACCGTTTTTCGGCAGTCAAGTTTCTATGTAAGCAAGTCACTGATTAAGAACCCATGCTGCAAAAGGGTGCTAAGCATGCATTCTGAGGAAATTCCCAAATTTAAAGCCTTGTCGTGCCCCGAATTCTGCCGAAAAGGTTCGAATATGAAAACAAAATTCATGAGCTACAAATACAATGTGGATGGTTCTATCACTTATCACTGGTGCATTAGGGTCCATCTCTTGCTAGTACCGCTACCTCTACTTTTGTCCTCAAACCTCTCCAATGTGTCCTCGCCCCTATCTGCTGAGATTCCGAAACAGGTAATTCCGTCAGCACCTTCGCAATGAAGTTCGCGTCTGTCAGAGGGGTCAGGTCATTGCGACGTGGAAGTCGCTGCGGTTGACGTTATTAAGGAGTGGGTATGAAGGAAGCAATCAACGCACCCGCTTAACGCCATCATATGGAGCCTCCCAACCACTCAATTGACGCACGACTGACGAAGGGCTTGAGGTGAAAGAATGATATATCCTCGTGTCATGTGTGCGGAAGAGCACATTATCCACACGAAGCGTGAATCGCGACAAAATGAATATACACGTTGGCATGACGCGCTTCAAGCAGGGTTAGTCCGACAATACAAAACCATAGAGTTGCAGCACGAACTATTCGCACGAGAAGGTTGGATGAACCATTATCATGTAATTCATCCTCAAAAAGAGGGATTTCCGCGTAGAACAATATTGGATCTGGTCGTGTGAGCTCAGAGAGCGGAATAGAATGAGATGGATTGTCCTGATCGGCATCTATCCATTGTATTGAATGAATTGGCGATTCAACGTCTGGTGCAGAATCAGAGTGATGTCCGGGATAAGTCATGGTGTAAGTCCAGTCATAATGCTTGGCTGCGACTGTGACAGGCAATGGAAGGTTCGTTCCAGGGTCTGTGCTGGTGGGTACGCTCAGAGTCACATTGATACACATGCAGAATGAATTCCTCACCGGCTCTTAAGCCAGGCATCTGCGTATCCCACCTTGACTCCACCATCGCCCTCCCCGAGCTCACCCTTTTTCACATACTTGAGGGCGTTATGAGTGTCAAACATCATTTTCCACCCGGATGGTCGATGTTCGAGAGATAGATAATTACTTCCAAATGTCATCTCAGGCAACGGGAATCCAAGCGAAGCTTGCAACGCATCACACTCTGACGCGCTAGATATCGGGTTGGTAGACGCGATTATTACCCAATCATTGATTTCGATTGTGCGCGAGTTGGGAGTCTCTGATAGCTTGTGCTGCGGTACCGCAACAGCTGAGGACATGACTTCAGCAAGGAAGTAGCTCTCTGGTATGATCTCCTGTGAGGTAGCCGTTGTCGCTGTCGTCGTCGTCGTCGAAGCTGATGATCAGCTTGAAGTTATTGATCGGAGTTTCAAAAGTATAAGTCTCAAAGTACTTGCACATCGCGCAGAAGTAAGTACAACAAAGATCATGGAGGGATCTCGTCCAGCGACACCAGAAGCACCTCCAGAAAACCTATGGTCCTCGATATTGGACTCAGTTTCTTCTTCACGGTCAATCCCTTCAAAGCAAGTTCTGCTTCTGGGTCCTCCGTCGTCTGGCAAGTCCGTGCTTGCCTCGGCCTTGCTACAGAAACCAGTTTCTGAAGAGAGCAAAGACGAGACACGGTCAGATTTCGCTCTTGGATATGATTGGGCCGATATCAGGGATGACGGCGACGAGGGTGTGCTTCCCATTTTCCTGTACATAATGCGTGCTAATGCCACGGCCAGACACTTTGGCGCGTCTATCGGTGTACACAGTACCTTCAGATGCGATAGCTTATACTTCTTTGATGCCGCACTTTCTGCCTCCTCGGGTATCGCTGTCTCATACCCTTGTAATGATTGTTTTGGATTGGACGTGCCCTTGGACATTTGTAGACAATCTTCAGACGTGGCTCAAGTGGGTAGAGATATGGGCGAAGGGTGATGGATCTCGGGATCTCGAGATGGTTCGAGAAGAGAATCACGAAAGACGTATGTTCATTTGATTGAGACATTCCGATAGCTGACATTATTCTGCAGTGCAACATCATTTACAGCATTACACTGAACCCTCTGTCGACGCAGTCCCTGCCACCTCTAATATTTCCTCAAATACAGTCCTACCGCTCGGTCCTGGCACTCTAACCCACAACTCTGCTGGTGTACCGATTATTGTCGTCTGCACCAAATCAGACCTCATAGACGAGGGAAATGATCTCGTGGGAGCCAGCAATTCCGGCATGGGCGGCATGGTAAAAGGTAAAGGTGGGGAGTGGGAGGAGCGCACGGATGGCGTGATGCAGGTTCTCCGGACGATTTGTCTAAAATGTAAGTCATCCTGTAAACCATAGTGAGCACCTCATCACGCCGCTCTAGATGGAGCATCATTATTTTATACTACGCAGCAACCTAACACCTTACAGGTGCTGAGGCAATATGCCCTGCACCTCTTATTTATCCCTCCGGCACCGTCACCCATGGTATCGGGATCTGAGGCTCCGGCTCCTCTACGCAATCCATTTGTCTTTCAATATAAGCCAAATACCCTAGACCGCGATCGCATCGTTGTTCCTTCTGGTTGGGATAGTTGGGGCAAGATTGGAGTCCTTCGAGAAGGGTTTGAGGCGAAGCTTTGGGGCGAAGCTTGGGAAGCAGACCTTGATGCCGACGTGTCGGAGTCCGAGGATCATTCAGGTGCGAAAAAATTGTATAAGATGCTAGTACCAGATCAAGGCGCGAAGGTGAATGTTATTCTGGTTATCTGGCACACGACCTCATATGATTTTTTTTTTGTGTAGCCGCCCCCTTTACCTCCATTTAATGCCCCCATGGCAGAGCAGGCGTTCCTTGCGAAGCATTATGACGAAAACGCCAAAAAGCCAGACCGAGACCCCCGTGGCGCTTTCCGAAATCCCACGGATACGGCTGCAGCCGGTATTGTTGGGCCACTGGGGAGTAGTAGTTTCAATCTTCCAACCGTTGAGCGTGCCCTCAGCGAGATGGAGGCCGGAATGGGAACCGGCTCACTCAATGCCAGCACAACTTCCGATGGGGCACGCAGACCGCCACAAAGAGGTGCAACGGGTGCAAGCGCGACCAACCACGTTGGACGGCCGCCAAGCTCACCGACCATCGGAACTTCGCCTAGTCCTACTGGAGGACAAACTCAGCATGAAGTTTTGCAAAACTTCTTCCAAAGTTTGCTCAGCTCACGGGATCGCGGTGGTGCCAGTGCAACGGCTGGTAGGAGCGTGGGCCCAAAGACAAACGGCAATACTAGTGGCACAGACGATACTAGCTGATTGCATTCTTCTGGTGTACTTTAGCCTAGTGGATTATTGTATCATACAATTGTTTTGTTGCACAGTGGACATTATTAATATTGTTGTGTGTTTCCTGAGAACAAACAATGACCAAACAAAAGCGACAGTCACCTTAAGACCCGACCACCATCAACGGGCAGCCGAAATTTGCCACAGCAAAGTTCGGTTTTAACCTAGTTTCCTTTCCCTAACTTGTCAGCCTCGTTGCAATCGCGTTTCCCCTAACACAACATGGGCAGATGGTACGTTCATCTAATCAGTTCAAGTCTATCTAATTACGCATGTCACGGCGTGTAGGACAGCCGAATATTATGACGAAGTGTTCAGCGCGAAAATGAGGAGCTTGGTGTATGGGTATCCTCTTACTGCATAACTTCTCGCTAAGGAGACCTCTGCTCTGCTGCAGCTCCGGAGCAATCAAGCGCCATAGGCTTGAGAAAACTGAACCCGGAGTCGCGATAAGCTATGAGCATTTTGTAGAGGACCTAGATGGTGGTGACTCATTTACCACTTCGTTGATTGAGATTCTGGTCAAGGTGCGCTTCCTTGTATACACATTTTGTCTACTTCTCACTTTAGCTATAGGAAGTTGCAGACCGACACCATCGTCAAAATGCCACAGACCGTGGTCTTATTGGAGATCGCACCGCTAGAGCGCTGAGGAAGTTATCTAATCCAACCACTACTTACAGGGAACGGTATACTTGGCGAGGGACAAGTGGTCGAAGAGCAGTGGACCTTTCAGACTACTTGTCGCGACCTCCGGATGAACTCGAGATGGACGAAGAGGCTGATGAGCTTGAGTCACTAGAGCAGTATGGACTCGTGCCACTCGAGGGCGCACGCATGAACACTGAGTTGTATGAGGCATACCGGCATCCTCCACGGCCGAATCCATCAACAACCGCCTACCATGCGTTTTCTCCTGCTTTCTACACCGTACCTGCACCGCCTTCAGCTCCTGTACCAGACTCCCCAAGCGATAGGGTGCTTCCCCCTCTTCTTGATTCACCCCCTGCTCCACGGCTGGGTGGTTTGACACTTCCATCAGCGAGTGGTCTGCTCCACACCTCACTAAATCGACAGCCCTCCATTCGCCGTCCTGTCAGAAGCAGAACGGCAGATTTCAGTGACTTTAGCGCACGGCGTCGAAATTCTTCGCGACAGCTAGCTGATGAAGAGGGCCCATCGAGACTCGATTCATCTAGTCCATTCCCTGGTCAACCCGTCATTACACTTAGGGAGGATTCCGACCCCCCTCCATCTGGACCGCCGGGCCAGGCCAGGCGGTTTTTCCCTTTCCGCTCACGACGCTTCGAAGTCATTCCCACACCTCGACCTGTGCCTAGTACGGGTGAAGACTGGCTCTTCCCACCAGCCCCGTGGTCATCAGCCCCATCAGACCGTACTGTACCCTCGGCACCCGATAGCCAAGTTGGTGAAGAGCGCTCCCAGGCGCCTCGGCTCCGGCGAGGCGGCCTTAGAGCACCTGAATCTATGCTCTCACGGCATGTTTCACCTACCACCAACGCAGAGCTAGCACTGAGGGTATCAGAGGAGATGGCTGCTATTGAGAGCGCGGAAGCTGAACGTTCAGAGCAGACGCGATCCGTATCGGAAGAGATATTACAATCTATTGGCGGACCATAGACTCGTAGAGATATGATTTATTCCTGTCGGCAGGATATTGTATTATTTTTACTTTTACTTTTACTCCTACACCCTGCATATGTCTGTAGCACATGCTAGCAAAACAGAACCTCCTCTAGACGGATCATGATGCTGAATTCGTCGAATGACAAGCTTTGCCACGTCTATGGGGTGCGCAGGTCTTACTTAGATCTGCATGCATCGCATTCGTCGAAAGGCTAGTCATGTGAATTGGGATTATGACCAAACAGGGTCCATTCTGAACATCCATGATCAAGAGACGCAATAGACCACAACCGCGGGTACGAGAATCGTCGCCAGACACAGAGCAACCTTCAGAACTAGAGGAAGACGAGGAGGAAGACAAATCACTACCGTACGTTATGACCCAAGAGCCAGCTCAACGCAGAGACTTAATACACAAATAGCATATCGGAGCTCATTGAGCTCAGGAAGCTCAAGAAGTCCAGACAAGGAATTGATGTTTCAAAGCTGTCGAAAGGTGATGCCAAAAAGAGGAAGCGCAAAACTGCAGAGGATGGAGAAGAGGTCCAGGGCGGTTTGAGAGCTGGTGCGAGAGTGGATGAGTACGTGACATGATACTCCGTTGTTCGTAGTTCCGCTCACTCTGTCTACACAGGGAAGAAGCCAGTACGGATGCGAAAGCCAGGCGAGCCGTCCGAACGAGCAATTTTACACAGCAGACGAATGTTTTGGATGTTGACAAACATATGTGAGTGTGGTGTCTCTCTCTCAACTTCTATTCGGGGGTTCTGACGTGGGTGTAGGATGGCATACATTGAAGAGAATTTGAAGATTCGCAGCCGCCCTTCAGACTCATCCGAGTCTAAGTCTGGAGCAGATGCTCAGGACGAATTTTCCCTTTCCGAGCGGTGGAAAGGAGAGAAGAAAGCTGCGGATGAAGGCAATGTTACTAACAGCATGGCCATGCTAACCGCCATTCCCGAAGTCGATCTCGGCATGGAGTAAAGTTTTCTCAATTCTAATCCATCTGTTTTGGCTGACTTGTGAGATAGCACACGATTGAAGAACATTGAAGAAACGGAGAAGGCGAAACGACAGGTTGCTGAAGTCCGCAAAGAACGCAAACGACCTAATGATGAGGAGCATCTCGTCGCAACTCGATGTTCGTTATTTCTGGCTTGCTGTTGTGAATTTACCATTGATGGACTGCTGCTTTTTAGTCTATCGGCCGCATCTCAAGCAGAAGTCCGACGCAGAAATCATGCGAGATGCCAAACTCGAAGCAATGGGTTTACCACCTCAAGAAGAAAGAAGACCTCGCGGTGAACGCCCACAAATGGCAACCGACGAAGTGGTGAGGAGGCTTCGGTCCATTTGTCATGATGATTTACTCATGTTTCTCAGGTCATGGAGCGCTTCAAGAAAAGAATGCGCAGGTGAAATGCTCTCTCTTTCCTGCGAATGATCTTCTGTTTTGTTTCCAGCGTCGACCTGGTCGCCTCGAATCGCTCAGTCTCTGGAGTACCACGTGCTCATTATTAGGATTTGCCCGCGATATATGTAAACCTTAAATCCTGTCTATTCCTCTACATGGCCAAGACCAAGTCCTTCAACTTTTCGAAGTTGGGTGTACCGTATCCGGTGACTGCAATGATTATCAGCGTGTAAACATGTATCTTCGTTCGTTGAACTCACCAGGATCCCATCCAACCGTGGCCTGCATACAATCATCACGTCAGTCATACAGCGAGGGATACGGGACGTGGATGTGACATACGTTGAAGCCCTCAGTTTGACATCCTGGGTTGCGACCCTCGGTGATATCATTTAATGCTGTGTAGCCAGTGGAATACAAGAAAGGGTTCAAGAAGCCAAGAGCAGCCTTTCCGGCACTAAGACGTGCATCGTTCAACATGGAAACAAACGCAGTGAATGCGGGCGCAGCGCAGGATGTACCATCCAGTGGTGTTGGCTGGCCTTGGTAAACCACCAAGAAGCTTGCCGCTTGTGATGATACGTCGGGGTATGCCTGGGGAAATATTTTTCACAAGGCCTCTACAAGTTGAAGGGTCAACTTACACGTCCTGTGCTGAAGATGGGAAGTCAATTGATTGTAGCGCGTTCGCCAGCTCGTGATGACTTACGAGTTATAGAGACCTTTGTAGGTGCCGGGAGCGAGCGTTGCCAAATATGCCGAGACAGCATCATCCTGGTACGAAGGACGACGGAACTGGACGTATTCTATCGGTCAGAAAGTGTTACGGAGGGCAGAGATCACGCACATAGTTACTAAAACCACCACCAGAAAAGGACGCCGCAGTCTCGGGGATGTTAACAGTTCCACCGACAGCAGTTACACTTCAAGTAACAATTTGTGATCTTGGCCCAGTGCTCATTCAGACGGGTCACTTACAATGGGCAGGAA
>QFEX01000842.1:2158-19878 GCA_003316505.1 Suillus alpinus
ATTATGCCAACCTCGCATGCACCAAGGAGAAGACTCGGAGTTATTACTGCCCGCTACGACCGAACAATACTGTAGTGGAAGATTCCAGCAAAACTGTGTCCCCCACATTACGACACTGATATCTTAGTCAGGGGGAGATCATCGCCTACCAGCGGCGGCTCATCAGGACACCGCCACTACATGGATCCGAAATCCACTGCAGCGCCCTGTCGCGGGTTCATGAAGGTACGACAATCGTAGCGAAATTTATGTTGGTGGCAATGCAAAGGGCTTTCCCCTGTTATGGGATGATTGTCCATCGCATCTGCAACACAAGTCTGAGCCATAGTTCAGAAACTACCACATGAATTGGAAGTGCACTAAAGATATTTATTCGTCAATATCAGCGAGTTTCTACTGCGATTGCGCATACCTAACCATAGGACCCTCAGTTGTAAGCAGAAAATGAGTCTCGTGCGGGCTGATGAGTCGTGAAGAAATTTAGAGGATGCGGATGGAGATATCGATCTTGAATGTCTTAGCTTCGCCGAATCGCAGCAAATGCCCTTTGCGTTTCAAGGGCATACTCGAAATCGCTCTGGGAGAATTCGGACGTGTCAATTGTCGTTACGTAGTACAGAGATAGTGGTTAATACGTGCAAGATCGAGAGCAACTTGAACAAGCGATTGAAACAACTGGTAGAATCAAGATATGGTAAGTATGTGCTATATGGCCAAGAAAAGATGCAAAATTTCAATCATCATCCGCGTCATCCTGCGCCTGCGAAATGGCACGCAGGATATTGTTAGGGATACACATCACGTCTGCAAATTTACGTGCGAAAAGTACACCACCTTGAACTCGTGCCTTGATGGCGCAGAGTTCTGCAAAGGCAACGGAAAAGCCGAATGAACCACTAAGTTTGTATGCATACGATGCCATGATAGTCTTGAGTTCCTCGCCGGAAAAAAAAAGTACCTCCGGCCGCCGTGCAAAGGATTGTACTGATTTTTGGATCTCTTGTGCCTTGGGATCCGAAGCCCCTTTCACTTTTGGGCCATTCTTCTGGAGAGCAACAGCGAGTTGCCACTCCTTGTGTGCCCTCTGGACATGGCTTTCCATGACACTTAAGTTGTCTCGCAGAATCCGCAAACCGGCGTGCGAAGCTTGCGTTGCCCTGCGAGACGCGGACACGTAAGGGGAAGTGAGGTCTTGGTCCTCCGTATTGGTAGAAGAATTGCGGAGGTCGGAATATTGCTTGAGGAAGTTGTCGCGGAGGCGACGGCCCTCATCAACGAGGGCATCGAGAATGTATGGAGTTGAGCCCTTGCGCGTCGATACTTCTTGGCCCTCAGTGCTCTGTTCGAGAGCGACCATATAATATGGCTTGCGGCTCCCACATGATTTACGGTCTTGATCGAAGACATGGGCTTTGACCCGCAGCCCCGTCTTGCTCGCATCGAGGCAGGTAGTGAACCTGCACCACATAACATAAAGCGAATATCATAGAAATAGACCGAAATGACTCACATGTATGCCAGTCGAATGGCGGCAGCACTCGCGTAGCCGCGCTCATACACGGCGAGGTCATGGAACTTTGAATATAATCCGATTTTTGTCTCTGCGAGTCCAAGAAGGAGAACCTTCTGGAAGGCAGTTTGAGCATCCTTCGCGGAGAGCTTGGATACTCGTCGGTCAAAGTCCACAACATGTTCGACTTCTCGCTCGAAGTCGTTGCTCAAACCTGCAGGCGCCGTACACAGCGGAGCGGTGTTAAAGTTTTCGACAAGGCGTTTGGACCATACCAACGTTACCGTGTCTTTGAAAGCAATTATTAAATGATAAAAATGTGAGAGGTAAACTCACCTCCGTCATAATCTACAGAACGGTCGTGTCAGAAGGTGCCGGGAAATAAGAATGGAAACAGGTGCCCACCTCCACCACCCAAGTAACTCGCCAGTGAGCGTTCCCCCTTCACAGGGAATATGATGACATCAAAGTAGTTAGCTAGTTTGGGATGGCTGACGGCGGTGACCTGATCCATGTTGGATGAGGCCGTTCAATGAGACATGATTTTTCTTACCTTCTGGACATCCGAGGGCAGTCTCGTGGGATTCCTCCACACCTGTTCATTAACGCCTCAGGACAGTTCATTGCAACGAACTGAACGGCTCACCAAAACAGACCCGGTCACGATATCCATCTGGGTTCCGCTTTCGGGGTCGGTGATGAGTTCTGACGAGCGAAAATGGATTTGACCCTCCTCGAGGACTCCATATGGATCTGCCACCAGATTAGCTGAGAAAAACTTATGATCACGGAAGAAGCCTCTTACCTGGTATGATGTATGCCTCCAGGGACTCCTTGACCGGAATGTGGAACTTCTCGATGTACTCGTCAAGGACGAGCGTCACGACGTACTCAAGTTTATAAAAAAGCCGGTCAAGCGTCAGTGGATGAAAACCGGCCTGGAGTAGTTCCAGGACAGATTCATGTAGAGTCAGGGGTTCACCGCTGTGAGGATTGCGACCCTGATGAACCGAGGCACCCACAGCTGGGTTCACTGCGGCATCGTCGCGGTCATCAATTTCAGCTAGCTCGTCGTTGGGCCGGAGTTGGCCAAGGCCGAGTGCTCGTGCCTGGCCAGCAATGCGCCGCCGCAGCCTCGACGTCACAACACGGCCGGCTTGCTCCACAGCCCGCCAGACCATAAGCATAGAATCAGGGCCCGTCCATTCTGTCAGCTGCTTGACTTCCTCGTGAAGCCCATCCGCCATGAGTTCCTTCAGAACGGGCAAGGGAACACGGCCATGCGCCAAGTTGACAAGCGTCTGGCTGGACAGACGGCTTGGCCCGGTTACCCGGGATGGCGCGAGGAGGTCGAAAATTCTGTGTGCGCTGTCAACTTCGTGTAGGGGGCCAAGATTTATTTTGTTTTGGGAGTCGCGAATCCAAATTGTCGGTGGTCCATCGGCGAGTTGATGTGTAGGATCTGGGTGGAGAACCCACATTCCCTTGGCGCCAGCAATGCGCCCCTGTACGGCGGTCGGTCGACTCGGATACTTCATCACTCGCATGATGGCCGTTAAGGCCGCCCCACTGATAAAACCACACCCATCAGTCATGATTTTTTCGGCCGGGGGCTTTCCCTCGCCCCAGTTCACAGCATCTACAATACAGCAGTCAGCGCACCGCAGTTTACTAGGAGCTAGAGGAAACGTTACGTTGGTCACCAATGAAGATTATGTTTTCTGGAGAGAATTCAATTGTTGGTACCGACGTTGATAGGCCGAGCGCCCATCGTGTAGACCACTTGCTGATGGGCTACTCGGGGAGCGCGTCAGAGCTGCATAATGCAGACGAAACCGTAGTCACCTGTGTCGAATTTAACCTCAGAGGGTTGTGCCACTTCACAAAGTCGTAGAGTGTCAGTCGGTGACTGTCGCCATCGTCAAAGTTTGTCTGCCGATCTATGTTCTCGTTCGTTTCAAACAGGTACATGCTCCCTTCCTTCGCATGGAATGGCACGAAGACGCGGCCGCACAACACGAATTTACTGGAAGTGAGAAATTCCCGAAGTGCCGAGCCGACTTTATCATATGTAAGGTTATCTGGCACGCGGACTTGGAGGATGCGCCGAGACCCCAAGAACCGAGCGAATCGATGCGATCTCCGGATCTCTGGTTTCTCAAGCTCGAACTGAAACGATGTTCCAGCTTTCACGACACGGGCAACTTGTTGGATCTTCCCTCCGTACCAATTGTCTTTTCCCTCCCATTGTCCCATAGTTCCCAAACCGCGACCTTTGTTTTCGACAATCGCGAGCTGCTCCCGATCGTATTCGACCCTTTCCATCAAGTTTAGCTCGCGATTTGTGAGGCGAATGAAATTAATACCAAAGTTCTGATGGCGCTCCCATCGCAGACGGCACTTTATCTTTCATGACGGCAGCGACCTTCCAGGCAGATTGAGCATTTGAACCCTTGAGCTTTTGTAGACGATGCTCCGTCATGTCTTTGAACGTCCACATGCCACGAGTGACGCCTCGTGCCAGTTCAAAAATCGTTCCCCAAGCGAGTTCATGTCGATTGAGGACTACCTGAGCCTTTTCGCAGTGGGCGATGTGCTGGATATTCAACTCGACACCGAACTCGGGGGAATTGTGTTTTCGGCTTCTTCCGACTTGTGGCAGATTCACCTGCAGCACTGTGAGAACACGTTGGACGAAAGAGATTTATTGACTTACAACTGGTGCGGTTGGTGCGACTTTGCGTTTTACAGCTGGTGGGGGAGGCAGCGACCAGTCTGGTGCACGCTTCAGGCCCGTGGATTCAACGGACGACATAGAGGTCGTGCGACTCGAGGACAGTGAAGACTGCTCAGTCGATGGTGCCGACCCGGAGTCACTGTCCGACTCTATCACTGGCTCGGAAAATACCAATCAATAACAGTGCGGATTATGGAGATGTGACATACATTTTTGAGCTACTGTGAGAGTGTGAACAACATATTCGCTTGAGCAAACTTGACACTGTACCTTCGTCAATCTCATGCATCTCCTCATCATGCAACACCCGCCTTCGTGAACGCATATCCACCCTAGGCGCTCGAGGCGTTATCTCCTGCGAAATGGAAAGTTTTTCTCCAAGGGCTTTTGTCAATGGTCGAGTTGGAGACTCGGAGTGGTCTGCAGAGTTGAAAATATCAACTGAATTCTTCAATGTGAGCTGCCAACGCGTACCCAAAGATTCTACTTGCATCTTGAAATCGTCCCAGCCGTATGAATATTCCTCGTCGTCTGACGATTCATACACCTAGGGAGGGCATGATGACCTTGACACATGCAGCGACACAGTACGCGAACAAACTCACCACAGTCTTCGGATCCGTCTTTGATTCGTGATTCATGCTGGAAATAACTTTGAAGGAATTTCAGAACAGATTATCGATGAACCAGCGTCTTTATGAACCCTTTCCAATGAAACCCCTACCTAGTACCGACAGTATCAACCCCAAGGTACACAATCAGGGGTGAGTAAGTTTAGAAGTGCCGTGAAGCGGCTTGTATTGGTTCATCAAGATCAGCGAGCTTCCACTACTCTGCGAGTGCAATGCGAACATCTTCTAGGCCTTGCTACGGTGTTCCTTCAAGTTCCAGGCCAAACGTGGAAGTAGGAAGAGTCAAAGTGCAGTCCGGGACTCGGTTGCACATCACGACACGCGCGGACCGGAGTACAATTTTTCAATCACGCTCAGTCATTCGCTGATCTTTGAAATCTTGGTCTTGAAAACATCTGGCGAGTAGGGTTGAGGCAGTCATGGCGAAAACAGGTGGACCACTCCAAAGCTCTGACTCGAGTAACGTCGATTAAAATATGATACAGTATCCCAAAGCACCACAATGCAAGAAGCGAAATCACTTCCGGGCGAATGTAATCTGAAACGAAGTGAGAGCAATTCTTGAAGAAAATGTGTCCACAAACCTTGATCTTGTTCTCTCCATCGAGTTTGTAGTTGTGAAGAGCGTCTTTGGCAACCCCGGCGCTGCCTTCGTCCATGTATTCGACGAACGCGATGTCTTTTTTTGTTGGAATAAGCCGAACCTCGTGGAGGTTTGGGTACCTGAGGAAGTCAGAAAGGGCCTCCCAATGCGGAGCGGATTCACATACTGGGAAAAAAGGGCCATAAGCTGGTCCTTGGTAACGCTTTCGGGTAGATTTTGAAGGAAAAGGATCTTGTTGGGAGGCAAGTATTCGTCTGGCATCTGGACATTGGGACGCCTGGCTGCAGGAGCTGCAGCAGCTCCGTCAACTGCAAGGAATATCATTCAGCGTGCAGCTGGTGAATATGAAGTTGTAACACAAACTTTCTGCGGCCATCCGCTTAGCCTTGAACTTCTGCTTCAAAGGGTTCGAATATCGCGTACGTCCTGCAAAAATAGACTCTTCTTAGCTTTTCATCACCCTTGTCAAGAAAAACCCACTTTTCTGCTCAGCTCTCTTCGATGTGTGCTGTTCAAGGTTGGTAGCATCCAATCGTTTGACAACAGCATCAGATCGCGACCGCGCAAACGAAATTTGCTGAGACAATCATGTGAGGGGGGAATAAGCTTAGAACTTATGAAGACGTACCATAGGTTTGGAGTAGAGAGGGAAGCCACGGACTTCCTTCATAGCTTTCTGCGCGATCTCTGGGGATTCAAACGAGACGAATGCCTGACCCCTCATTCTCAAGTTGCTATGCGCCACAACATCCAGCACCTCCCCATATGACTTGAACAGGCCTTTCAGTGAAGCCTTGAGCACTATGGAACGAAGCAAAATCAGTTATGGCCAAGCTTTGGCATGTTTCGATGCTCACCGTCGATCTTCACCTTCTCATTGAGGTTTTGGATATAAAGAGTCTCGGAAAGAAATTCTTCCCCCTCTGGTTGAGGCGTCCCATTTTCTGCTAGCGTTGGTGTGACATCTTGCATGGAGCTTGGGTCCACTGGGGCTGCCTGTGATGTGGCCATGACTTGATAAGTGTGAGCTTCATCAAACACAGACTTACAGTGAGTGCTTAGTAATCATTTCGTAACGCAGATGTAGAATTTAATCATCGTAATGACAGGTACTACTTGCGTCCGACCATTGCTACGGGTAAGTCAACTGATAGGCCTAATGATTCAAGCTTTCGTTGAGGTTCGAGCAATACAGCCTACAAATTCATACACAGATGGGTAGCCAAGCCCGTAAACTCACCAATAATATCTGCGTACTCTCTGAGGGTTCGCAATAGCGACTTCATGGACTCAGAAATCTATCCCAGAAGCTTGATTTTGAGCTGGTCGAAACGTCATATTTAAAGGGCGGAGGGTCGACGGTTTTCGGCTTCAGCTTCACAGAAGGAATGGCTAGAGGAGGCCCGTCCAAAGCTTGAACGAAGTCTTTTCCTACAACTTGGTCGACTGTATCCATCGAATGGCTTTGCAGAATCGATATCAGTCAAGAGATATGCGCATACATGGTGACCCTACTTACTGATCTATAAATGATCCGTCATTTCCTGCACAGTTCGGCTTTCTCCGCGGTGTTGTGCAGGCGTCAAAACATCTTCAGTCTCCATTTCAATCCTAATCGTGAAAGAGTTCTTGTTTTGTGAATACAGCACTTATCCACTGGTTGACCTTTTGTGCGCGACGAACATCATGGGGCGCTGGACGCAGTACGACGAAGTACGACCTTACCTTTGACCTTGCGCTCGACACGTTGACCCGGAGTTTTTTTTAGGATGATTACAGGCTTCCAGAAGGCATGAAGCGAACTGGTTACGACGCCGACAGTGGGCGGTATTATTTCCATGACCGTGAAGGATTGGTGTACAAAGGGCCAGAGGGCTCTAAATTCGGAGAACTCACGCTAGGTATTAAGCTTTGGATGCTGTTTTATTCTCGCTCACAGCTCACACCTACATTCAGTGTCTGAAATGCTTTATTCCATCCCTCAAGATGTAGATGAAGACAGTGACCTGGAAGCTGCTCCTATCGGCACTGACGGTTATCGCCTCTTGGCCTTGGATGAGGTAAGTCTCCCAGTCACAGCCTGCGCTTTATCTCAATCCGGCTGTAGCACGGTACCCGCTACAATCCGCGCACCTGGATAGCCCATTCGGGAAGCCTTAGGCTTAGCAATACCGTGCCTCGTCAACTATATTTAGGCTCGAAAACAGTAATATCCCAACACGATAAATACTGCCCCAAATATTCTCCGAGTGCTTCAGACCTCGAAGGCTTTACTGTTATACAAAGACAGGAAGCTAGTGGAAGGTATTTCACTTCCCTTCGTAGTGTTCAAGAGAATATTGACTCGCATCTGTAGCAATGATGTTTCTGGCTATCCTATCGCTTTTGGTACAGTGAGTGGCACAGATATATCTGCATCTCAAGGGCTTCCTGCGGCGACAGTACCTCAATCCCCCGCTCCTACAGCCGCGCCCGTGCCCTCTCAGCCTGCTACACCCGCTGCACCTCAGGTGCACATCGTAAGCAATGCTAGGGGCGTGCACCCACAACTCGAGATGTTCAGCGTCCCCAGGCGCAGCCACACCATTGGACACCCTCCACGCCGTGGCCCCGGACATCATGAGGACCGTTCTGTGAATCGCATCATGAGGAAATTGTCTAAGGTACGCTCCTTATTCTTGTTTGTCTCTTTAATATCTCACGATGAGATTTTGTAGATGGGTTTTACTGAGGGCACGTATCCCAAATTGAACGCCAAGGTGACGGAACAAATGGCTGCCCATCTTCCCACTACCACAGACGGCGAGGATGACATTGTGACCAACTTGATCGAGGAGCTTATTCCTTCCACTTCCAGCGCTTGGGCCTAATTGAAAGATGTGGTGATGTATGATGTATGAGGCAGACTCTTGACTGTATTCTGTGTTTTTTTTATCTGACTTTCTGACTGTTGTATGGTTGATTCCGAGTGGTAATGTGAACACACGTGTTGCTCGCCAGGCCTTTTCTCCCTGCAGGTCATCGATTTCGCGAAGGACGGGGGTAGCAGAAAATGCGCTGTTCCGATCCGAAGCCTCAAATATTGAAAGTGTACGGAGGACCCGCGCCAGACCTCCAGGGTACACCGCCATTGCAGGGCTGGACATGCAAACAGACCAACGTCGTATGTCATGCAGTTAATGTTCAATGACATTGAAGTTGCTCGGAACAGCAGCAAAAACGCGCAGCAACATACCATGACGTGGTGGATGCAATAGTCCCTGAACCGCCGGTTATGCGTGCTTATATATTGTAGATATTGTACCTTGACGCAGTCTTGCAGCTGCAGAACACCAGGTATTCGATGTAAATGTAATGGGAACAGGGGTGATATGAGGAGATCTGTGTTCTGGGAGGTAAATATGACATATATCAAAGATCTGAAACTTAGAGCACATAGAATATGATACAATACTAGAACAACAAATCCAAGCTGCCAAACCTCAAGCTAAGCTTATAAGTGCTGTGGAAGCAAAGTACATGTTGGTGGCAAAGTATGTAAAACATATGGTTGAAACATGAAAACATACCATAGCACACCACACAAGATCTAGACTTTCCAGCTGGGGTGTAATACATGTATGGTGTGATAGAGGGACATCATAATGACTATCCTCCCATTTTTTGCTAGCCTTGGTGTGGCATCTTGCATGGAATTTGGGTCCACTGGTGCTGCCTGTGATAGGCTAGCTGCGTCATCACGCAGGGAGTGCTTAGTAATCATTTCGTAATGCAGAGTTGAATTGAATTTAATCGTGACGACAGTACTTGCGTCCAACCATTGCTACAGGGATGTTCGAGCAATACAAGCTACGAATGTGTACGATTATCATACACGGATGGGTAGCCAAGCCCGTAAACCCAACCGCAATATCTGCGTACTCTCTGAAGGTTCGCAATAGCGACTTCATGGACTCAGAAATCTATCCCAGGAGCTTGATTTTGAGCTGGTCGAAACGCCATATTTAAAGGGCGGAGGGTCGACGGCTTTCGGCTTCAGCTTCACAGAAGGAATGGCTATAGGAGGCACGTCCAAAGCTTGAACGAAGTCTTTTTCTACAGCTTGGTCGACTGGATCCATCGAATGGCTTTGCAGAATCGATATCAGTCAAGATATATGCGCATACATGGTGACCCTACTTACTGATCCTCTAAATGATCCGTCATTTCCTGCGCAGTCATTTTTTCCGGTTCTCTAGGCTTATTACGGCAATGAGTGCACCGCCAAATTTTGCGCAGAGGTGGCGTAGTGCTCGCGGTGGCTTGCTCCTGGTCTTGGCGAAGACTTCTAGTCTCCTCATCCGAAATTTTCTGCCACTTTACGCTCGAGTCACTCCAATGCTTCTTAGCGCAATGTTTTACCTGTGATTTCTCGTCAACACAGTCTAGCTCCGGCTCACAGGTCAACATACAGATTCTCGCCATGAACGGACTATCATAGGCCTTTCTCCGTCACAGAGGTTGCCGTGGCTGCACTTTAGGCAGACCAGCCTAGGATCCAGATTATCGAGCTGCAGCACTGTTACCTCTCTCCAGTTTAAGCCGCATGCATCGAGGATATTCCTCACGGTTCGGGAGGCCTTCTTGTCGAATTCGAGATCATCCATGGACCACTCTCGTTGCACCGTACCTCCCGGATACCCTTGTCCCATTGCGAACGTGTTAGCAGGGTCGAGTTCATCCCACTTTCGTCGCCGGATCCGATTGCATCTATGGTGAAGATACTCGGGGAAGTACATGTACCGAGGCGAGTCATTAGGCTCAGAAATGTCTTCGCAAAGCCACTCTGTGCACGTAAAGACAGCAACAGCAAGTCTCTCGCAATCGACAGAGAGGTCTACCCAGTACGGGATGTCAAGCTGCCATAGCAAGTCTGACCGCAAATCATCACTAGTGCAACGCATCCAAGTGTTGACCATGTTAACGAGCTCCTCGCGAACGGGCTGAAAATCTTCCGTGGTGACGGTCAGATGGGCGGGCAGCTCCGCGATACTGCGAACTTGTCGCATCTTGAAAAGGTCAGCGGCAGTAGGCATGTGAAATAGGTAAAATTCTTTCTCCCGTTGCCAGTCGCTGTATATCGTAGCGACGAGGCTCTGCCGCTCCCTGATCTGCTGCTTTCTTTCTTGTTGAATGCGGAATTCACGCATTTGGCCCATGAATTCAACCATTTTGGGTTGAATGTTTTGCCAGACTGGATTTAAAATGTTGAAGGAATACGAACGATAAAAAGCAGATGGAAAGCCTTACTGCGATCAGTCAAGGGCTTTGGCTGCTTGACAAGTGGATGATCATCAATATGGGTCAACTTGTAGATTCGAGCAGTATGCCGATCTGGAAGCTTGGCGACATCTTCCCCCCAGCCAAGTTCGGTCAACTTCTCCACGATACTATGATTGGTGAGCAGCGAGCGCCTGGAATTGAACAAAATACTTACGCGTCATAGCGCAAGCTTCTCAGCTCGTCGAGCTCTTTCCATCGGTTCTGTTGTTCACCGACCGTCCATTTTGTGCACAGAATTGCGTGCTGCAAACGCTCAACAAAAAACAATGAGATTACTGAATATGAGAGACATACCTCCTTGCGAATGAGCGCTTCATCTCTCTTCTTTCCTCGGAGGACAGATCTTTCTTCTGGCCCGAGGTTTAACAACTCGTTAACCAATGCTTCCCTGTCTGATTTCAGACAGCGGATATCATTTCCTGGAAGGTGAAATAAAGTCAGGACACGCGCCAGCAGATAAACCGGAAACAAAACCAACGATTATGCGTCACGCTCAATGACAGGCATTGATGCAGTTTCGATCCATATCCTTTTTTGAACTTATCATCGATAATCTCTGTGCTGAAGCGCCAATCGGTAAGTCTATTATCATTATCAAACGAGATCCAGCCTACCACTCTTTAAAGCATTTTTGGCAGTACCTGACACGGAGATTCCAGTCGACATTGCGCACATTTGGTTTGAGACAATTCTAAGTATGGAGGGGTCAAATGTGTCTGTGTTCTATGATTAGAACACTTACGTGACAATGCATATCGAACGCGAGGCTCGCATGCGCCGGTTCTGACATATCATCAGCACAAGGAGGCATCCCCTTCACATTGGAGCGCGCAGCCATCCACACGGTGGTAGAAGAGCGATGCATAAGTACACCGCGCAGAGCCTTGGTAGTGCGCGCGAGATGAAGTAAGTCGAGCGGAAGCAGCCTTCCAAAGATCTGGACGCGATTATGATTATCTCGAATGATCATATGACAAAGGACCCTGGGTTACCTCGAATAGGATATCCAAAGGTAACGATATAAGTATTTCAAGATTTTGTCTCTGTGCTCGGGGACGATAGTTCTTGAGGTATTCAGTCGCCTGTGCGGTAGTAGTTTTCGTAAAGCGCGATTTGATTCCGCCTCTTGCCAAGACATGCTCCCATCCATTATTGGCGGTGATTTTGATCTTCTTCGTGACGTGCTCCTCTGGTGTTTTATCATCGCCGTCCATATCGACAGCGGGGGACCCAAAAAGATTAGAAAAGGACATTTTGGTTGGGGACAAAATCTCGAGCTTGATCAAGACGCGTCTAGTCACACTTGTGACCGACGCGAAATCGTGACAGGTCTTGGAGGTCCTTCTACGAACCTCGAATAGATTCACGGAAGCATTACACCTGCTAGCTTTATATCGATGAAGACCATGCATAACGACACCGCGATGGGCCGCGCAAGTATCTAAGATCGAAGGCTCTGAGCCTGTCCTTCTTTGCAGAAGAATTTCAATTAGACATCTTGCTTCTCAAAGTTGCGAAACGGACCAAGACTACTTCGCGCCGTGCTCATCATACTCGTACTTGCCATACACCGGCTTCCACTGCTTGTCTTCTGCCTTGATTCTTACCTCTTCTCTGCTCCAGCTGACTCCCTGGATGCCTTCATTGAATGCCTGTTCTGCTACTGCTATCGCAACCTCAAGATTCGCTGCTGGAGCATCTTGAAAGTCAGGTAACAGTCCGCTGTCTGGGTCTCTGAGTGCAGGAGAGAGAGCGGCAAGACGTTGTGCGCCTGCGATGATCATCCCGTCGGTCATCTGCCTGGATTGCGACAGCATGGAACCAAATCCAAGTCCAGGGTAAATGAGGGCATCTGGAAGTAGCCGGTCAGTATACACAGACAGGTAATATTCCACGAGCTTACTGTTGCATTCAGCGATGCTACAAGTTGCAAATAAGCACGTGCATGATATCCACGATATGACAGGCTTACACATAGTCTTTGCCGTTCGGCATCCTGGCTGGTGGGAATGGACTGCCCGTGGCTAACAAAGCCATCCCTTCTGTCCAGTCATTCGCGTCCTTCGGATCAACTTCCACCAAGTTGCTAGGGTTGCTGAGGGGCAAAATGATAGGTCTCTCGCAGCCTTCCTTCATTGTCCTCACAACGCGCTCGGTGAAAGCACCACCTTTCGTCGAACATCCTATCAGAACCGTTGGTCGTACTTTCTTGACAACCTCTAGAAGTTCAACCTCTCCTGCGTCATTAATTGGAACATCGCTCCATTCTTCATCAGGCTGCACAAACTCTTGCAGTGCAGGGCGTATCTTATCAGGGCCAAGAGACCGCTTGATGAGACCGAAGCGATCAACGAGGTAGAACTTCTTGTTGGCTTCCTCACGGGACACGCCGTCTGCGAGTATGATAGCGTCCCGGACTTGTTTTGCAATACCAAGCCCCGCAGAACCTGCTCCGAAAATGATGTAGCGTTGATCCGCCAGCTTCGACTTTGTCACCCCGACGGCGGCCATCAAAGTGGCCAGTGTAACCGCGCCAGTTCCTTGGCTACACTACGTTAGTGTTAATTGGAGCACGGACTACGGATAGCCATACATATCATCATTGAAAACAGAATGTTCGTTCTGGTACAGCTCAAGGAGTCGCTGAGCATTGGTAACCCCAAAATCTTCGAAGTGCAGCAGGCAATGTGGCTGATATTTGCGGACCAGCTGGACAAACCTATGAAGGCACGGCAGGCCTATAAGGCGAGACCAACTAAGTGGTATGTCAAACTTACTTGTCGATGAATTTATCGTATTCAATACCCCGGACCCTTCTCGAAGGCCATCCCTGATTTGCCTGATGAGCGAACGGCAACCGTGATTTAAAAGTCACGCACAACATAGAGATGGTCATTCAAGAGGGTTTCATTATCAGTGCCAACATCAAGGGTCACACTGAGCGCTTTCGCCGGGTGAATCCCAGCTAATAATCTGTCATCATGTGAGTTCAGTGAAAAAATAGAGGGCAGAGCGAACGGACGTGTATATCGCAGATTTTGCAACTGATATCTAGAACAGCTGTTTAAGAACGCCCCACTCATGATATATCAGTGGAGACTCGCCCCGATTCCCTATGATGTCAGGCGTTGGTGAGAGTTGCAAGGCTGAGTAACGGAAATGCGCCTACTCCAACGCCTTGATCGCCAATACCGAGGATGGCCTCTGCATCTGTGCAGACTATCAGCTCAATGTCTCTGCCACGGGTTTGCTCCAGGAAATCTTCCTCCATGGAGTCATGATCCGGGAAACTGAGAAATAAGCCCTCGCTGCGACGAAAAAGATGGGAGTAGTTTGCGATCGCTTCTGCCTGAAATACACTCGATCGCTTGAGCATTCGAGACAGGGCAAGAACTCACTTCTGTAGGCGTGTATATAATAGAAGTCAACTCCTTGAGATGTCTGGATAACAGGGAATAGTAAAGAACCCAGTTTTGCTCTTTGAGGCTCTGTAAGAATGAGTTCTTTTGGATGGGAGATCCAAGGGAGCGCAGTTGATCATAGGCTCTCTCGCACTGTTCTTCGATGGTATTGACGCGCGAGGGTAGTCTACCTGTTAGACCAAAAGCTTTACGCTCCTCTTTCGTGAAAGCTGTCCCCTTGTTCCAACGAGGAGAAGTGAGCAAAGTGTCGCCGCGTAAGGCGACTTTGAATTCGGAATACATGGTCTCGGCCTATGATAATGTTGAGTAACAAGATGGACTCCACGTGGTAACCCCTAGCGGGCGAGCCACGCCGTGCTGAGTCTGACAAGTGGCAGTGGTGATGTTCGGCTTTCTCCGCGGTGTTATATTGCCTGTGCAGGCGTCAAAACATCCTCAGTCTCCATTTCAATCCTTCAATCCTAATTGTGAAGGAGTTCTTGTTTCGTGAATACAGCACTTATCCACTGGTTGGCCTTTTGTGCGCGACGAACATTATGGGGCGCTGGACGCAGTATGACGAAGTACGACCTTACCTTTGACCTTACGCTCGATACGCTGACCCGGAGTTCTTTAGGATGATTACAGGCTTCCAGAAGGCATGAAACGAGCTGGTTACGATGCCGACAGTGGGCGGTATTATTTTCATGACCGTGAAGGATTGGTGTACAAAGGGCCAGAGGGCTCTGAATTTGGAGAACTCACGCTAGGTATTAAGCTTTGGATGCTGTTTTACTGTCGCTCACAGCTCACACCTGCATTCAGTGTCTGAAATGCCTTCTTCCATCCCTCAAGATGTAGACGAAGACAGTGACCTGGAAGCTGCTCCTACTGGCACTGACGGTTATCGCCTCTTGGCCCTGGATGAGGTAAGTCCTCCAGTCACAGTCTGCGCTTTATCTCAACCTGGCTGTAGCACGGTACCCGCTACAATCTTCGGGGAGGAGCATATCGTACACTTTTCCCATTCTTTCTCATCATCGCAGTTGTCTTATTACTGGTCTGGCGTCTCGTCCTGCTGCCCACACGCATCGCTCCTGTTCCATGCCCCTCAACGACCCTCTCATACATCGTGCAACCTGGAGACACTTGTTGGGATATCGCCAACAACCACAATTCCTCTCTAGACAAACTCCTCATTGTCAATCCCAAAGTGGACTGCGACAAGCTCTTGCCTGGTGACCGTGTGTGCGTGCCAGACGAAGGGATGTCTATTAGCGTCCGTTTCTAAGGGTTTTTATTTTCAATACATATTCCTCGCAGCATAGTCTCATCTGTATATTATTGCTCATCGCATATGGACAATTTGGATATCACAAGTTTGCCTTTGTGTCGCATTCGACAGAGTACAATAAGCAGTCGGTCATGTATTGGTCAGTTATGATGTCAGAACCGAATGTGGTAACGGAGCTGCACAGCCACTGTGGTTCTATTCAACTTTCGCGCAGTCTCCACTGGTTTCCATCCAAACTTGTTTCTTTCTATCACTCTCCTCTTTCACGAACAGTCACGAACTTCATCAGCCAAACGAATACATTTACCTAGCGCAATGGATTTTGATACCCACATGCGAAGGGGACACCCTAGTGAGTCTCGGTTCTCTGCTTTATTCAGTTTCACTGACTCCCTGGATTTCAGTTGTCTTCTCGTTGATTATCTTCTTCAGTATCATCGAGGTATGTGCTCATTTTATTCCAACGGTGAAATAATAAACCCCTGTGGTAGCTTGCAATCTCAGCCTGGCTCACGTCACAATTTGTTGCCCACCACAACTACTTCAGTCTAGCAGAGCGAGACCGCACTATTTTTCTATTGTTCACTTCAATATGGACGATCGTATTCTCTGGTGCCTACATGTTTTTCTTCTTTTCTCTTCCAGACAATACTTTCAGTAGTATAGCTTCTCATATCCTCTTGTAAGTTGACATCCTTTGATATGGACAGTCGAACTTTCTGACATACTTGCCATAGCCTGTTGCTAACGTGGGTCTTCTGGACCGCTGGCGCTGCAAGTATAACCGCAGCTCTCGGAGGAGGGCTGAATTGCAAGTTGGTGCATCTTCCTGCTAGGCTCTCTCATTGCTCACCTCTTATCTTCCTAGTACCCAAAGCGTGTTCGTGTACTGCGGTCAACTTAACGCGCTAGAAGGTTTTGCCTGGGTCATTTGGTATGTGTCATTGAAATACGTCTATGGTTTTTTTGTTCATGTTCTTGCTAGGATTCTTGTAACTTTCGCAATCCTTGTTGTGCTCATACGCGGCATTCAGGCCGCACGTCGAGGTGGCGGAATGCGCGGGCCACTGATTGCATGAGTGGGCAGGTAGTCCCCCAGTGGTTAGGTCCCCGCGCGCGCAAAACATCAGATTTAGCTTCTTCCAAATTCTAGGGCTTATTTCTTCATTCACTAGACGATGTGCGACACCTGTTGTGTTACCTGTATTGCTCCATCTACGTCGACATGCCTTGTCGTTATTGTCATGATTTACGATTACTGACATATACATAGCTTATGTTCAGCGCCACCCAATCATCCTTCCCATGTTCCAATATCATTTGATACGCTCCGCTCCTACCTATATGTTGTTCCCGAACACTGTTAGTTCAGTTTTAAGTGTTTTATTCGGCGTGCAGAATCTTGTATCGTTCCATTTGAAGTTTTACAATCACAGAATAAACTATCGGCGATTGATCAGCATCAGCGTAAGATCTGCGGGTGTCGCCTTTGCTAGATAACTATTTGGCTTAGTACAGCAACTGACGTTGGCATGGAAAATTATCTCTATCATCACACGAGCGTCTTAGATATCGATCTTTTGGCTTCTTGTTCTCACTCAATTTCACATCACCCATTGATCTCTTACCACCATGGCCTCTCAGACGTACCAACTCTTTTGCATGGGTAACCCCCTCCTCGACGTGCAGGTCACTAACGGTGAGGAGCTGCTCAAGAAGTACGATCTGAAGGCCAACGATGCCATCCTTGCCGAAGAGAAGCACATGTCAATGTGAGTGCACGATAACCGTTTCTTTACATCAATCTTCATCTATGACGCCTACAGCTACGATGAGATCGTGAAGAACTACAAGGTCACATACGTTGCTGGCGGTGCTTCTCAAAACGCTGCTCGGGGAGCTGCAGTGAGTTTGTCATGCTCTGTACTCAGGTTTCAGGTATCAGATACTAACACTCTCACAGTATGTTCTTCCCCCCAATTCTGTGGTTTACACTGGCTGCGTGGGAGATGATGACTTGGCAGAACAACTGCGGGCGGCAAACAAGCGTGAAGGTCTGCAAGAGGTCTATCTCGTCAAGCCAGGCCAAAAGACGGGTGCATGCGCCGTCGTCCTCACGGGGCACCATCGGTAAGAGTTAACATCGTAGATTTGGTGGCATCGAACTTAATCGGTAATATATTAGCTCCCTGGTCACAACACTCCAGGCAGCTGAGATGT
>QFEX01000844.1:16029-28158 GCA_003316505.1 Suillus alpinus
TCCTTGATTACTTCGGGCAACATAGGTATCTCCTACTCTTTTGATTGCTCTATGTTTGGGCAGTTGGTCCTTCCGGGGCGCAGTACCTTAGAGGGTCATGGCCCTGGAGCTCACTTCAGACATGCTTGGTCGCCAAAAAATTATGAAACACACCAAAAGTTAGAATTTTCCTATTTTAGGACACTTCACTTCGACATCTTAGATAAACCCACGGTTCGTCGATTGAGCTGTGAGACAACAATTCACCGTACTTTGCCGTTTCAGCAGCTTCCCACCTGTAGTCAACCGTTTGAAGAGTAACAACGAGCTAGTGGCTCCAGCACTAGGAGCGTTGAGCATAGACGTTCCAAAATCTTTGATGCTGGCCGAGTGGCCCGTTGATCTGGTGAAGCGCCAGTATGAGTTTCAATTTTCTTCGGGATGTCCGAGTCTTGAACAGATTAATGAAAAGTTAGAACAAACAAAGCGGTCACCTGAATACTCGTAATCCTGTGGTGGTCTACGATCGGTTCATCAACAGCAAGTATGCTGTGATTTCGGATCTTTCGCAGGCAGACCACTTGCCGAAGATAGCGGCAATGAGAGAGCATGATAAAATTTAATGGGAGTGATAGCGAAGATATGTCATTAAGATTGAGCACCACAATGCCAGTAATGCAAGCTACTACTACTCAGGCTATTGCGGGAAATTAGTGGCGAGTCATCGAGAGCAAAGAACGCTTACAGTACTAGTGCGATGGGCATTCGCAGTTACTAACGCCACAAAGGAGAAATCATCTCAAGACTCGAGACCTGGCAAACTGATATCAATCACTGCACTTCAGAAAGACCACACCATCAGAATGACCATGTCTTTGACAGCAATGATCTTGGCACTCCTACGGAACTCGTTGGGTGACATCCCAACATAGTCATTTGGCAACTTTGCGACGACCTTTCAGGGCGCTACTAGTAGTGACTGTGAGACAGGCGCAACATGAGTCATTTTAAGACTGCTTGGAGGGCTAGAAGGGATCCCATGGCTCAAGCCATTGTTCAGACAATGAGCAAAGAAAGAGGTGTAGCGTTTGTATAGACTATGCGTGTGAATTTCCACGTCACGTTGACAAAGTTATATTTCGTGCAAAGTCGTTACACACTTTGCCAAAGCGTCTCTCCATATCGTGGTCTGCGCATACCTATTTCGCAGGACTCCACGACTTGCTGGCACTATATGGTTGACTCCGCCAGTGATTCTCCAGTCTCTATTTCTTCTCCTACCGTCTCCTCAGTCCTCGGCATAAAGGGGTCCCTTCGTTTCCGCCGTCATGGTGCAAGTCAGAAGGCACACGTCGTCCTACGACGCGTAGAACTTTCAGAAGAGTCCGGAAATGGTACTGGTAAAAGCCCTGTTGCATACTTTAGCCTTTTCGCGCAGAAAAGAATCGAGGTCAAGCCTGGCAAGGAGATTTTACTAGCCGTAGCTTCCGAGGATGGATCTTTCACAGACCAAGCCGTCATCTTCGAAGGAGATCTTTTTGGTTCAGATACACGAACTGAAGCCGAGCAAGAAACGCAAACTAGTATCGAACCCGTTGTTGATGTTCCATTTGTCCCTCCAAAAATGAGGAGAACCTGGACCAAGGCATTTGAACAGGTGAGCGTAGTACCAGGTGAGTGATGCGTGCTTGACCACTGGGGGTTCTTTTCAATGTCCTATTCACCGTGTAGATAGCGCCCACCGCACGCCACCTCCACCTGAACGTGTATCAGTGGGTGTCCAGGCTCAGCCATCATGGGCAGTGAGTTCGGTCCAGGCAGTTCCAATAACATCTCCTGTTCAAATTGGACAACATCTATCACTTCCCGAGGATGAAAAATATTTGAGCCTCGATACAAGCCCGCCGGAGGTAGTGGGAACATCTTCAGCTCCTCAAAAATTGTCTTTATCTCCGCCTCTTACTGTTGCTGTGAGTGCACTTTCACTTACTCACAAGCGTGATCCTGAGACACAGTAGATAATGGACGAAGATCGTGAACGTAGCTTGTCACCAATGAGTTTAGGCTCTCCTTCTAGCACTCCTCCTCAATCTCCCATTATCGAGCGCATACCGAATGTTTTCAGAGTTCCAAGTCCTGTAACAGAACCTCCGCGAAGCTCTCAAGACAGCTGTATGGACCTCTCAAGTGACTCACAAGATGAAAAGCAAATTGAAGACGATCTTCGACACTCAGGGGATACTAGCAGTTTACCCGCCGAACCTAGCACTCCCACTTCTGAGACTGCTGACATGGATCTCCAGTCCTCTCCTAGTTCTGCTTCGTCGTCGTCGTCTGATATACCCGGTCTCGTAACTGGTTCATCATGGCGCGCGCCTTTACCGAAGACTGCGCCACCTCATCGACCCATGGAACCTGGGCTCGAACAGGAAACGGGTTCACCCCCGAAACTTGTTCTTCCCTCCCTTCCCTCTGTTCAACCCTCTGTACAACCCTCCCTTCCCGAGCGAATACCTGTTTCTCCAAAAATGTTTCCACCTTCTGCGGTGCCTCCTGCTGTCAATAAACCTGTGACTCTGCCTCCAAGACTGACCATAAGTGTTCCAAAGAAACCAGCGATTGTCAACCCATTCGTTTCTGGTGGATTTATGACAGAGTTTGTTGGTTCGCCCGCCTCGCTCACTGCCCAAAAATCACTACCACCGAAGTCTCGCACGGGCTCACCGAATATGTCGGAGGCACAGGCGAGTATTCCAGTTCTGATGATGCCCCATTGGACTCACATTCAATCTTTAGTCAACTCCTACACCGATATCAACGCCTGCACCCCCACGTCCCAATCCTCCACTTCAAGCACCTACATTCGTTCCTGCTTCTTGCACTGTACCCACTTTCCTATCCCCTTCCGCACCTTCACCTCAGTTCTCAACTAAGCCCCCCTCCCCACCTCTAGCAGTGCCTGCAAGACCATATGCTCAAGAGCAACGTCCCACTGCAGCCCCCTTACCTCCAACCCCTCCATCTGTGCCTCAGCCGCCGCGAACTCAAGTATACCCCAGTTCTCTCCCCCCTCGCCCGTCAGAAACTGTGATCGCTTACTCCAATAAAGCGCCCTACAAGCCGGGTTATTCGCCATTAACGTCAGCCAGTGATGCGAGAATATCCTATAATGCTACCGGAACAATATCTAATCCTTTGAATATTCGCCCTTCACGATTTGCGCCGCTCAAAGCTACTCCAATCCAGTCCCAGCAAGTGCCGAAGAAACCGCTGACAATTGGCAATGGCTGGCCACACACACGACAGGCTAATGGAAACGGCTCTGCGTCTATATCCCCTGTGACATCCAAGGCTTTACCCCCAGGTGGCCATCGACCCCTCACGCCCGAGAGCACTCGCTCGTCGACAACGCCCCCAGGTCTAACGAATTTTGTCTCATATACCTCCCCATCTCCTCCTGGGTTTCTGCATAGGTCGCTAAGGGATAAGCCACCCACGGAACTCTCTCCATCCAGCTCCGGTGAACCCATAATCAAACACGGCAAGAATGCGTCTCTGTTAGAATCTTCGCTCTTCGCTGATGTCTTTTCAGAATATATGGACATTCCATTGCCGCCCACGCCCACGACGACTGTGAAGCAGACAATTTCAATACAGTCACCAAGACCTGTGTTGCCTGCTTCAACCACGTCTCCCAATATTTTCCGGTTTTCCAGTCAGTCAAACAGTGCAACACCGCCGTCCGACAGCAAAGGCAAGAAACGGGCGATATCTATAGCCGAGTCTGATGTGGAAAGCACGCGTCCGCGGAAGCGCACGCATCCCTGGCCCACACAAGAGAGTATGTATTCCACGCGGATCAAGAGTGACAGCGATGCTGGCGTCAGAGAGATCGTTTTCAGCTCAGACGGTGAACGAATGGCTGTCGTATGTTCGTTTCTGCAGTTCCTTTCCCTTCTCCTACTTGGTGCCAATCTGTTGAATGTAGGTCATGACCGAACGATCCGAATATGGAGTGTATCGAATCGAGTCGAAACTGCCCGTCTTGCCCAAAACTCGCCGATATCATCTGTTGCTTGGATGGCAGATGACAATGGTATCATCACGCTGGGACAAGATGGCACGATCAGCAAATGGACACGAAACGCAAGTGTCGATTTTTTTGGTCGCAAGGTCAACCCTAGCTGACTATTCGAACCAGAACCAGAACCATTGGCAGTGGGCGAAGCTCCTCGATGCGGGGAAGGAGGAATCCATCAGCTTCACCTACAATAGGGATCGTCTTGCTGTTGCATTTCCTCGCTTCGGCGTGAAGGTGTGGTTATGGATCAAAGGTTTGTGCTTCTTTCAGGTTTCAGACAGCATTGTCAGATCTGTCACAGGCACATGGCAACCACAGCGGTCCATTCTTCGACAGAATGTGACGTGTATCAGGTTCGTTGAGGATGGTGAGGCATTACTTGGAGGCACTAGCGACGGCGTATTGTAAGGGCATCATAAAGTGTTGCTCTGGTAACCTCTGATGACAGATCACAACAGATGGTATTGTCAAGTGCCCAATGGGACGCTCCGAGCCTACGCATTTCTCAAAGCCAAAATGCATGCACCTATTTCTGATTGCCTCGTCTCACGACTGACATGATCTATGCCACAGACGACACCTGGACGTCAGTCCGAACGGAACCCAGGCCCTTGTGTCTCAAGTAGGCGCTCGTGCACATCTTGTAGGCATTCAAGGAATGGATCGCAAAGGCAAAATCGAGCAGGTATATGCGATGAACGGAGACTCGACAAGTGATGCGAAACAATCCACCCCTGCGGTGTTCGTTAATGGTGGTCGTTCTGTAGTGTTTCATAGCAGAGATTCTTCTTGTTTAGTCTGGAACAAAGGGAAAGGCGAGGTTCTGAGTGGTCTGGATCATGGAGATAGTACGTCAATTGGGATTTTTGCTCGGCTTCTCGCTAATTTGATGGCTTCTGATGTAGATGAACAAACCCAGGCCGTTGCAGTCAGTATACTTGGTTTCCCTTTACGATTAGCGTTACTGAATTGCGTTAGGGCTTTGACCGTGCATCCCATTCATACATCGTCACGGGAACTGCACAAGGCCTTTTGTCGTGGTGGAACTCCCCTCCCGATCAGTGACGTTAGGTAAGAACTTACAGTACTACTTTCGGCGCACTTGCTCATCAGGAACATTGTCTCCGTGTCAAGCAACCTTCTTGATTAAACGGGTGAAACATGCTAATCATTCCTAAATCCCTCTGGAAGGATGCGATGTACCAGTACTTTGCATGTGCGACCTGCCTAAATTATGATATGAGCATTCTATAATTTCTGTATGGACAGTATGCAACTACTAGTCGTTGTGGTGATTTTAGGGTAATTAATCCGGAACATTTCATTGTCGACGACGAAGACGGAGAAAATTTCCAAGTTAAACGCTTTAAAGAACTCACAGGAGAACTAGTGTTTGGCATTATTTGGCTGATTAGGGCCGGTTCGTCGGGTCAAGCGCACTGCATGATCAGAAGTCGTAGTTGAACTCCTTCGTTGCTCGTCGTCGTCGCCAACATCGACACCTTACTTTTCTTCCACCGACGTACGTTCAACCGCCTCCTTCGCCTTCACCACCCTTTTTCGCTGCTTAACCGATCCAACTGACATAGGTTCTGTTCGTAAATTAGAGTCAACCTTCTCTGTCGTGATTAGGTTAATAGCACTTCCCCGCTTCAACTCTCCTCCTTGAATTTACCGGAACATTTGGTGAGATTCCTGTTCATTTGCCCTGTTATCCGACAGCCGAGGCTTTCACCCTCAATGGTTGCGCGGTTGTCATGCAGCCCCTTGCATGCTGCAGGCGTTCTAAAAGCGGCTCTTGAATGCGTGGTTGACGCGTGTGCTGACTGCTTTTTCACCTTGATAGCCAAGTTTGTCACGTAGAACTATCTCAACGACATGCAGACTATTAAGGTTGTAGTGGTGGGAGACGGTGCTGTAGGCAAGGTGCGTGACGTGTTATGTTTGTATACCCTGGAGTTTGAACTGTGTGCTCGATATCCCCAGACTTGTTTGTTGATTTCATACACCACGAACAAATTTCCAAGCGACTATGTCCCGACTGTAAGTTCATTCCGCCAGGAAGTCAAGCGCTATATGCTAAATAAACGCAGGTCTTCGATAACTACGCAGTAACCGTAATGATTGGTGAAGATCCTTACACGCTAGGTCTTTTCGATACCGCCGGTTCGTGTCTTTTTTGTAGTCTTCATCGTAGTTACGCTTCATACAATCACTCACACATCACTTCCACATAAAAGGGCAAGAGGATTATGACCGTCTCCGGCCACTGTCATACCCGCAAACCGATGTCTTCCTTGTTTGCTTTAGTGTAACGTCCCCTCCATCCTTCGAGAATGTGAGGGAGAAATGGATCCCAGAGGTGCACCATCACTGTCCGGGTGTTCCATGCCTTATCGTGGGGACACAAATCGATTTGCGGGACGACGCTCAGGTGATCGAGAAGCTTTCCAGGCAGAAGCAACGACCGGTGCCAACCGAGCACGGCGAGAGGCTTTCAAGAGAGCTCGGCGCCGTCAAGTACGTGGAGTGCTCAGCCCTGACGCAGAAAGGGTTGAAGAACGTTTTCGATGAGGTCTGTACAGTCTTTGATAAATCCCATCCGAATGATTGGCTGATAACCCACTAGGCTATTGTCGCTGCGCTGGAGCCACCCGTGGTTAAGAAGACACATAAATGCGTCGTCGTTTAATGAATGATCCATCACGACGGTACAGCTTGTTCTATCTTCTTATGACTCCTTTACGCCTTGTTCTGCCTCATATATCCTTCTCATCTTTTTTATGTCGTTTCTCTCGTTGCGCCAAGACATCATGATTTTCCCCAGTCCAGTAGCATCTGTTCTCTTCCTCACGAGCTGAGTGGACCTTGAGGCTATGCTCGTGCTCTTAGAGAAGCTGATCTCGTCTGTCTTTCTCACACCATTGATGAGTAGTTCGTATTGTTGGGAACCATTGGGTGTGATAGGAATTTAATACCCATGACGGGGGACTTCTTGTCTATTCATTACAGATTAGAGATAGCAGGGCGGGATTGTGTTCCGGCGAGCCCCTCGAAACACAGATCTGACTAGAGCTTCAGATGCTATTCCGTCACACATATAAGACATTTCTCGATTATAGTAGCGACAGTTCAGGTGCCTTGCAAGGACATGAGAGACGTCCAGAGGCGCTATATGATGACTCACCATTCCTCGGCTCTCGAATGCAAGCCAATCTCCCGTTCCAGTTGGTAGAAGACCCATAGAACGACACTTCCAGAGGCCAACTGCAAGTGTCAAAAGGTTGCACGCGATATATGCTATCTTCTGGAGAGGAAGGACCTTAAGTGACTTGACACTGGCAGTTGTCGGCGCAAATGGTGCGAATGCTGCCTCAACAATAAGTGATGTGACAGGTGCATCATCGAACAGACGTACCTGCGTTCATGCCAGCAATATTTTTGAACGGCGAGAGGAGAAGCATGAACACGATACCCATGCTGAAGATTTGTACGCCTCCCCCGGACATATACAACATGAATGCTTGCATGGGGAGAGACTTGGCTGGCGAGATGGCGAGATCCCAAGCGCGTTTGTCTTTCAGTGATGCGTACGACGACGATGACGATGACGACGCTGCTGCTGTTGAAGCCTTGGCTGGTGCTCTGGACTGTTTGGAGGCATTAGCTTACACGCTTAGCAATGTGCGTAGGACTGACGCTGGGAGCAAAGCTTGAAAATCCTGGAGGAGGAGGAAGATTCCTCCATTTGCTGTGATCTAGGGATGCATACTCCAGGTTGAAGCAGTTTGCCATCTTCGAAAGCGTTGTCCAAGTGGGTGTCAGAGAGTACTACGTTTCACAACATCCAATAATTTCCAATTAGGCAAGTGAGGGTTCGAACGTTCACAGCTTGGACGTTCGAACTTGGTACTTCACATCAAAGTAATATAAGCGGCTGCGACTCTCCTTCAGACATATATACCAGGTCTGACTGGGGGGAGACTATATTTTTCTTATTTTCCTGACAAGATGTACGAAGAATTCTTCGTTGGTGGATGACCCACTGAAGCAAGAGCCAAATGGCAGTACAGACAGAACTGTCAAGTCGTATGTTGGGCAGAAAACCAATGTTCATCCAAACTAATTTCAGTTCATGATCAAGTATGTGAAGTACTTGCGTATGTACAACCAGATAATACATATATGGTCAACGTTGCTTGAAACCATGTTTCGTCTGTGCTCCCTGCGCTCAATCCGAATTTTTACCAGAGGGATGAGTGCTATTCCGGCAGACAGCTGCGGTCCCACAGTACTGGTAGACTCAACTTACAGTAACTAAACTGATATCAAGCGTTTCTCAAGAACCTCACATGCACAGGAAGACAATCTGCTTCATTAGAAAGACTTGATTGCAAAATGAGCGACACACATTCACCAAAGTTTTTACCATTTAATACTGAGGTACAGGAGGAGGGGGCGGAACCATTGCTCCAGGCACATTTTGCACGGCGAAACCAGGTGGTGGCGGAGGCGGGAATGCTCCAGGAGGAAACATGGACATGTTGGGCGGTGGAGGCGGCATTCCCATCCCTACAGGTGGCATTCCTCCCATCACTGGCATCCCTTGTGGAACGACCGTCTGCGGCGGATTGAAACCGGGTGGAGGTGGCGGCTGAGCAAGCACGCCCGCAAACTGCCCTTGATAGGGACCCTGGAACCCTGGCATAGGAGGACGAGCACCAAAAGCCATCTGTGCAGGAGGAGGGCGGGAAGTGACGGGAAGCGCGTTGTTTTTCCGTGCTTGTGCGGCGAGTAGACGTTCTGCTGAGGTGCCGTGACGCTCGCCTTTGCCGTCTTTCTTGAACGCGTACTGCACAGTGATGGCTTTGTTCATAAGGAACTGGCCGTTCATGGACTCGGTTGCGGCGTCGGAAGATTCGAAGTCGGTATATGAGACGAAACCGTAACCCTTTGAAAGCCCCGTTCCAGGGTCTCGTGCAATCTGTAAATCCCTTAATGAAGACGCGGAGTTGTTAACTTACTGGAAACATACCTTTGCTGTCGTAGCCATCATCCCGAATGCGCTGAAAGTATCGTATAGCAGTCGCTCGTCCACGTTCTCATCCAGGTTGCCAATGAAAAGGTTTGCTCCCACATCCAGTTGTTTTTTGTCAGATGATGCCTGTGTACGATATGTAATTAGTATAAAGCTTCCAAAATAACATACAAAACAACTCGCCTTGTTCACCCTGATGGGCTTACCCCATAATTTTATCTGGTTCATGATTTTGCATGCATACTCGGCATCCTCCTCTGTCAAGAACTCACAAAAACCGTACCCCTGATGGGCCATTGAAATACGGTCCTTTGGAAGATGCACGTTTACTATAGATCCATCAGTTTCCAGATAGGTGACGAATTATACGATTTGCTCACCGACAGGTCCTGCTTGCAGCATCAACTCCCAAATGAGTGCATCAGTGCACCGTTCATCGAGATTACCCTATCATCAACGAATGAGTATGGGAGTCCGTGGAATGAGGCTGAACGTAGCGCATACCAAGTATACAGTAGCCTCCTGGTTTCTATCGTCTTGAGGTCTTCCGGACATTATCACTCTTGAAGGTGAGGGTCGCACTTGGCCTGCCAGTCATACATATGGGCTTAGTAAGCTTTCCGCTTTGAGGTTCATGCAAGCTTCATGGCCGGCCTCGAGGACTATTTTTTCAGATCTTTTCGTTCAATGAGAGCCCCAACTCGTTCAGGACAAATGCCAGCCTACGATTCAGGATCAACACGGTGCTTAAGTCTTCGGATTTCAAGATTTCTTTTCGAATGGCTCATCCAGTGACTTTGACGGAGGCCGATGATATTCCTCATTAGGCAACATCGTTGGCAGCAGTCAGTGCGGCGGTGCGCAGCGATGAACTTAGCAAGTCCCACAACTTCACAATCTTCCATGGCACCTGAAGCTTTTGTTCTTCTTAACATTCCCGACGTCACATTGACGGCTTCAGGAAATTCGCAGTCCGGAGTGCTTGCATTGGAATGCGTTACCGCCCAGGCGGGTGATGTGCACCACGCCGAGGTCTATCTTGTTATCCGACTCAACTCTTTTGAATGTCCCATAGATCCAACACGGCCAGTGTACTTTACATTTGACCCTCAGCTGGGGTCTAGGTCATACACACTTTCTAGTCCTGATGGGAGCACGTTGAGACTTGACCTACCCCTTACTAATGTGCCACACCTATTCGAAGATCAGGACACGTTTCATGGGATATTGGCTCAGTACGCAGAAATGCGCGACTTTGCTACTGGTAGCCAGGACTCCAAATCTGCCGCTCAAGTTCCAGTTGCCTCACCTGAGGGGTTAGTATCCGGTGACCACGAAGCTATGCGGGGCCGCCTTGTCCTAATTGATGAGGGTAACGGAGAGATTGTTGGAGAGCTCGACAATAAAGTGAACATAAATGAAGATGCTTCTCTTCGCGCCCAGGGCAGGGAAAATGATCCAGTTGTGATAGAACTTCCAGAGGATGATATTCACGTAGCTCTCGCTCGCGCAATCCCTCCAGAAGATCAAGACTGGATAATCAAGTCAGCTTCATTGGCCAGGTATTGCGTTTGTTCTTGAGTGAGAAAATCCAATTGATTCTTCTTGCAGCTACGTTATAACTGGTACTACTAAGTTATTACTCACTACGATGACACACGCATCATCGTACTATATTAATCACTCAACACCTCACCCTTCGGTAGCGCCGTCATCTTCGGGCTCTGCAGCTAGCTCGCCGCCGCAGCCACCACCTCGAGCTCTCGTTTTTTTGACATCTGAAAATGCCCGCAAGGGTTTATCTGCTGTCCACACGATGAGCGCACAGGCAGCAACTTTGAGCACGAAGACAGTATCCCTTGTCGATAGCATGGTCAAACGTGCCATGGGCACAAAGAAGGCCCAGCAGTCGCAGTCTGTGTACAACGGAAGTCCTTCCCTTTCCCCCAGGTCCACCTCCCCGCAACCTCCCCCGTATCCAAGAGGAAGCGCTCCGCCGCTTCCCCATCAATCCTTGAGCAACTATCTAACACCAGAATCATCTACTTTACCTCTCCAGTCTCGATCATCCTCGCCCTCTTTATTCCCGTCGCCGTATCCCTCTAACAATAAACCGCCTTTACCACCTCGACAATCAAGCAGATCTCCATCTCCACAACCAGGTAGTGCTGCTCCCACTTCTCCACGGCCTCCTTTGAAGCTGCACCATCGTCTTCTTCTATCTGCGGATCTGATACTCTCCAGCCTGGATTCTTCGATGAAGCAGTTTGTTGATGTGGGAGGTCAAAACCTCGGCCGAGCCGTCGAACACAAGTGAGTAGAAAATTAAATCAGTGAACTGCCGGTTTACCTGACGATTACGATAGATATGGTGCAGAAGCTGCACGCAGCGCTGGTTTGATCACGGGCGTGACGAAAAACATTGTGGCAGTCTACATAGATATGAGGGGTATCGGGAGACGAGCGATCGTCAAACGTGCTGGCAAGGAATTTGTAAGGGCAAGGATGGGTAACCATAACCAGGCTCCTCTGGGCTCTGATAAAAGTTCTTCGGCGTAATTTCTGATTGTATCTCTAGGAAACCTTGCTATTCAAATGAGATTCCAACCGTGTCTAGAGAAACGTGCAGGAACAGATTTGAATCATAGCATGAGAATGAGACCACGCAATGTTTCTGAGATTTCGTTCTAGGCAACCGACTGCCTTGCAATTGCAAGGGCGACAATTGGTAGGCAGCGCCTTGAAGCTAGAAGCTTTGAAGGATGGCGTTTCGAGAAATGTATATCCCCGGACCGCATGAGTTACCTGTTCGAACTCGGGAACCCACACAATCAACAACTCTGCGTCTTAGCGAATTTCCGATTGTAAACGGTCTGTGGTACCACACTTTTGTCTGGAATGTTTTTCCTTCCAGAATCACCGTACACGGAACTTCTGAAAACCTCTCATGAACGCTGAATAATATATATTCCCCCCAACTTGGTAGATCCAACTATTTATCTACACAGTCGACTAAAAGCTTGAGCATTGG
>QFEX01000853.1:0-38315 GCA_003316505.1 Suillus alpinus
GTATAGTAATCGGCCGGAAACCCGTCGGAAAATGGATATGAGTATAGGACTACACTAGGCAGAGCCTAGAGTAGAAATCAGCCGAGGTGGACTACCCAAGGGTAGAGCCAAAGATGTTGTCTTAACCGGGAATCAATCCCGAGACACAGAGGGGACAAGAGACAGGAGTGGGCAGAGTCTAAGATGATATTCAAATTGACTTGATACTATGATTGTACATGGGTTTATATACTATATGTTTCCCAACGGGTTTCTGATGGGAGTGCAATCGTCGGAACATAGGGCTATGCTGAAACAGAGCTAACGGAAATGATATGTCAGATGGATCATCAAGAATGGAAATGGAAATGAACTGGACAAAGGGAACAATTGAGAATGGAACCAGAAATGAACTAGACAAAGGGAACGATCGAGAATGGAACTGGAAATGAACTGAGAAGTGGATTGTATAGAATGTAACCAGAAATGAACTGTCGACCGGATCCGATAGATAGGGGTCTGATCAAGGAACATACGAATGGGGAAAACCAAGGGAAATGAAGTCTAGACCGGATCCGATAAGATGGAAGTCCGGACCGGAAGATAGGGGTCAGGAACGGAATATGGCACATGCGAAGAGAGCATGACTGGTTGGAGACGCAGCTCGGGAATGTTTTGAAGGGTGCACTGGGGGGATACAGATGGAAGTGAAGGACCATCTACATGGCAGAGAGCTGGATGGTCGCCTTGTGCACACAGCAAACTGTTTTGTTGCACTGGTTGACATTGTCCTTAGCATGTACATTGATGTCAGGTCTAAGGTGACAAGTACCATATACGGTAATTGCCAATTTTGATCGGCAACCAATCGCGATCTAGGTCTTTCAACTTAACGTGTACTAATAATCAAATGGGAAAGAAAATGCTTGACACTTAGCTGGACGTGTGGTGCCAGTTCCTTCCGTGCGTTCAGGAACCGGCACCTTTCACATATACTGCACGTGCACTCTTCATCCATAGTGATAATAATGCAGGCTGGATGATTTTATGCGGCATTGTATTCATATCCTTCCCCTCCAAAATCCATGGTCACAACGACGACGGTAAGCAGGAATAGTGAATGCCGGGCTGTTCGTCACTTTTGGGTTATTTGAGCAATACCTTGGTACACGTGATCCGTGTGCTGCACATTCGCTGTCGGCTCAACACTAGTATCTGCAGCTTGAGGGTATACGTAAGTCGCTCGGGTAACCCAACGACCAACAATCAGCATGAGCCGGAGGAGTCTCCTGGCCCTTCTCCCCTTCCACTGGCAGAACGCAGCCTATATTACGTTCCGTCGCTGGAAGGGTTTGCCTCGATCAATCACTCAGGGGTATCATTGCTTCCTCGTTTTTACGATTTGATTATGCACACAAGACTTCCCGGACTGCTCGCCCAGTGTCTTTGGTCGCAAGTCTGGTCAACAGCATTGCTTCGTCCTTACACCGCCTCGTTCGCAAGGACACTCCAATTTTTGCTTGCATGATCAATTGTCTACCTTCCTTGTTTGAGTATAAGCTATTGCAAGTATTCGAGCGTGGCGAAGTCTACATATTCGATTTAGAAAGAAGGAATCTTTCCAGGAATAAGATGTCAGCGGCATTAGTGAACTCGATCACGCTCTTCTGTTTGTATCCTACAAAGAATATCACCTATTAGCACCATCAGACGACATATACAACAAAGACGTACCATGACCCTCCATTTCGCATATGATGAGTTCGGTATGCACATTCTTTGACAAAATTTTGTACATGCTAACAGCTTCGTGCACAGTTACTCGACTATCGTTCTCGCCATGAGTGATCAGGAGGGGTACCGTGATCTTCGAGGTGTTATTAATCGGCGAGATCCTGTCAAGGAACTCTCTGATTTCTGGGATGGTCTCATCGCCATACTCGAGTCTCCGAGCCGCACGCCGGACAGCCGCGGTATTCTCCAGGAACGAAGGCCAGTGCACGATTCCGAAGTTCTCAATACCGCAGGCGAGCTTCGAGGAGTAATGTGTCAGAGTCGCCTATATGCAGTACCTATACGTGAGAACGAGGTGGCCATCGAGAAGATAAATATGTCGCACCAAAGACATGTATCCACCATCTTCAAACAGTGAGGGTCAGTCTTTTGGTAGAGATCACCAGAAGGCTTACTCACAGGATCCGCCAGCTACAGCAATGCGAGATGAATCCAATTCATTCTGCATGTTGGATGTGATGTGGTCAAGCAACGCTCCGATATCTCTGAGGAAACTTGAGCAATTTGTCCCCAAGAAGGTGTATATATAACGTACTTGACAGAATCTTCGCGTTTCAGCACATCATCTGCGGCCATGTACGTCTTTCCATATCCTGAACTTCCGCGCACGTTAGGGTAGATAATAGCAATTTTCAGCTCGTTCAACAAGTAACTATGCGTAGGGCTGTGGATGACTGTCAGCCTACAACTTGTGATATGGAAAAACCATGACTAACGTGCGGTAATTGGCGGTAGCTTGAGATTCTGGGCCACCGTGAATGTTGATAACGACGGGTGTTACCGATCGACCAGCCGGGTGGTAATAGATGGCAGGGATCTCCAAGCCATCGAAGCTCTTGTATCTGATGAGCGTAGGCGGGACTTCATGTGCCACTGTAGGTGGCACTGCCTGTGCGTAGGGTGATACTGAAGCGAGTACGTAGGCATGACCCTTTTCATCTTCCTTGACATTGCCCAACAATGGAATAAGATCCAAGTAGGCAATGCGCCCTCTTGAGTGGTATGATGTGAGTTGCAGCGTCAGTTCGTACGGCTTGCCGTTGGAGTCATTCGTCTGGAAGGTGAGCCAACCCCTTTCCCAGGCAACCTTGACCTCGATCACAGTGTTCTTGTGAGAACCAGATAGTGGCATAAAAAAGAGGGAAGTCCACCCCTCGACATTGACGGTGAATATGATATTGTCGCTGGTAACCTTGAGGTCCTGAATTTCCCACAAAATTGGTCGTATTGCTTGAATTCCGGCGCTGGAGGTGGTGATGTGGGTGACAGACCCCGTGTCAAGGTCATAAGTGACGATTGAGGCAAAATCACCGTAGCCATTCGTGGTGCAGTAGAAAAAGTGGGGAAGATTGACGTCGTGGGAGAATGAGGCATTGTCGAGCGCGGTATTTTCTGCTTTCTCTGTCGCTCCTGGGAACTCGATTAGCTTGGGAGCTAACGCCTGTTCGCCAGAGATGTCGACAACGTATATAGCATTGTAGCTCGAGCCATAATATCTTCTGAGCAACAAGTACTTGTCGTCAAGGGAGAAGCTCTGCGGGTAATACATAGTTGTCCCTTCCCCGGTGGTTGGTGCAACTAAACGTGAGGGCAGAGTGAAGGGAGAGGCATCTGCCTTTGCGCCCGTATTGGAGTCTGTGAGCCTGGAAACATACACTAGGGTATCCTTGTTGTTCTCTTTATTCGACGAAAAGGCCATAAGCCTGTCCCGCGAAATTCGATCAGATATGAACCAAACGAATGAAGACAAACGTACTTATTTGTCTGGGATAATAAAACTGAACTGTATCTATAGTCGTCGTGGGTTAGTCTCTCAATACGTCCCAGGCTAGGCGCATTATCCAGCTCTTCTTGTACCTTCGGAAGAACTTGATCAGCAAGAGAATCCTCCCAGTAACGCCTGCGATTTTGGTCAGACGGGATCTTCAGTTGTACTTGGTTACGTGCCATAGTTGAAAGTGTTCATTTCCAGTGAGATCCATAACCATGATGGCTCCTCCACGCCTGCGCACACCCCGCCAGTCCTCCTCAAGAATTCCACAGAACGTTGATATCGTTCTGCCAGAACCAACGTCAAAGTAGGTGAGCCTGTTTAACTCAGTACTAGAAGGATCTGTTGACATGCGATACAGCTGAGTGACTTGGGCGTTTGCGGGCCTGTGCGCGACAATAACGCCTCCTAAAACTTCTCTGCCATTGGGATCCTTGGTTGTCCGCTCAAAACCTGGGGTACCATAGCCTTGGCGGCGGACGCACAGATATATCACAATGGACTTCCAATAATATAATTACTACACACCTCGAGCAGCATCTTCGTACTGCTTCATACCATCGAAGATGCGCTGCGGCACCGAGGGCAGGTTTACGGCCTTGATCTGCCTGGCGGGTCTAGTGAACTCCAAATCTCCATAGTCGACGGGTGTAGCCATCTCTATCGCGAGGGTGGTTCTGCCGATTGTAGTGATACTTATACCGTTGAAAGGAGATATGTATAGTCAACGAGCATGTGTTCGAATTGACACGCGTGATCCAGAAGGGTGCCCATGCCCATTTTCAATGATAACAGCTATATCACGAGGTGCCATAGTGGTAGTCTCACATAGTCAGACCTTGATAGAAGGAAGACAGTCAAAGTGTCGCTTACTAATGATGCCGAATGCCCCCATTTACCTTCACCCCTCAGAGCGCTTAGTGTTACCATCTCCCTCGAACCATGCTCCACGGTTATTTGGTCTAGACTCTGGCACTGACCACTGCCTTGTTAGCGTTCTCAAATACAAAATAGACCACGAGGTCATTCCTACACACTTCACTTGCCATGTTCAACTAGCTTCTCCCCGTGTTTTAAAATCTTCATCGCTGACGCCGTGTGGACTAACGATCAAATGCGAGGGCTTGTAAAGTCGATTTACGCAAGTGCTTGAGAAGCTCGTTGCACATCACCCTTTTGCACCTTCATACTCTTTCTTTCGATCTTAACTTTACGCTCGCATCTATTTCACCATTTTAAGTACTTTTAACTTGTAGCCCCCGCCATCGTTTCAGCCTTTGTTCTCCTAGTACTTGCCCATTCTGTTTGTTTCTCAGTTTGTCCCCTTTGACATATAATATGGCATATATCTCCTCGAAACGTTGTTCGTCGGTTCACCTGTTTTTAACCCTTGCAAGTATTAGGCTTGTTGACGGCACGCTTGATAATTACCCAAGTATTCAATTCAATTCTATCTCCGAGTCTCCCAATCCACCATTTCCCCCCAAACTGTACCTATTAGTAGCTCTACAATGTCGAGCAACCAGGCGCGGATTAATGCTCTGCTGAGGAAGTCGCTTATTGGAGAACTTCTTGACACCCAATTTTACCTGTTCTCCACTCGATCGAAGCGTGAGGCTCAGGCCAACGTTACCAACCTTCAAGCACTGTTTGCCAATGACGAATCACTCACCGCGGGTTCGGAGTACTTTAATAGCTGTGAGCTATTTCACAACTCTGTTACCACTCAGTCAAGTTCAGCAGGCACTTTCAGTACTTTCCGAAAAAACGCCCAACGACCCTGCTGTGGTCGAATTTCAAGACTACCACGATTGTGAGGGAGGGATCTCTCTTGATGAATATGGCTATGCGTCTGATAGTGACCTCGATGAAGAGGAGGAGACCAACGAAACTGTACAAGACAGTAAGTGACTTTACCCATTTTGACCGCGGCACCGGATTATAACCTTATGTTGATATTTTGAAGATGTGGAACGAATGTCTCAAACGACATCGGTCAAGAACTTTGCTACCAAAGGGGCGCAACGTATCATCCCAAGCCGCAGATTATTGGTGACAGACACTGCATTCAATACGTACGGTTTACCAGCCTGGCGCTAGGTGTCATTCTGTCGCTCATTGACTTTGTATAGATGGCAGGCTTTATTGGACTATATGTACACTGACGAGATCGCTTTCGCACCTTTGCGATCACAAGCAAGTAAGACAGCGAGACGTCGCAGCCTTTATGAGCCCACACCATGCTCTCCAAAGTCTATGTATCGTCTGGCATGCAAGGTGCGTCTCGTGTAACCTTTGATACTCCATGAGCTCATACCGGGGATTATACCAGATAAAACATGATAAATTGCAGGCCAAAACGCTTGCTGCGATACAGTCTAGTCTGACTGAGCACAATATCCTACAGGAACTCTCTTCGTCTCTGACATCCAGGTGAGTTAATCATCCAATTGTCCTACAATCGGGATGTTGACATGTCTTCTGAAGATTTCCTGCCATTCTTGAGATGGAAGTCGAGATTTTGTTCCAGAAAATTGTCACTCCCACTGTCATGAAAGACTTTCCGGCACTTATTCAAAGGATCGCTGGCGCTGACCTCCCCCATGGGGCTGACATCCTGACAAAACTCCACGAAAGAATGCTAAGGCAGCACTACCCTATGAGTCTCTCTCCTGCGCCTGCGCCTGCGCCACCGTCTGTGAATGGGTATGTCGATACATCAATTGCTACTAAATCTAATTTCCCTCCGTTGAAGCTTCGCAACTAAATTCGACTATTCGCCGCCAAGTGGTCCATTCAAATTCAACTGGACAGGGCCACCGATACCGGTGCCGGTGTTGTTGCAAAAAAACTTGTAGCCACATTATTTATGTGGGCTCCCGCAGCACCACAAGAAACTTGGTTTCATCTGATGAGTCGGACGTGTCTTGGCACTAGTCTAGGTCAGAAGGCATGAATAATCAGGACAGTCCAGCTATGTAGATTGGCACGTGTCAGATAAGACAAATATCAATAAGGGAGACCAGTAGTACTATACTAGTAGGATCAAGGACAACTCTTATTTAACTTTGAATGGATTCCCGAGACATCCATCTCCTCGCAGAGGCATCTGCCCCTTCTCCACGTGTAAAACCTGCTCCACAGACCTCTTCCATCCGCACGCAATTCTCCTATTCCCCTAGTGACGATGGAACAGACGAGAACCTCCTTATTCTTCTGCACGGGCTCGGTGAGCGCGGCATCTGACCAGTCAGCTAGGGCAACTAATCCGAACTAAGTCATCGATGAACAGGCGACACGAACGTCCCCTTCGCACGCCTTGGGCGATCACTCAAGCTCCCGCAAACAGCCACCCTCGCGCTCCGTGCACCCGACATGTACGTATCTGTTCCATCTTCCTGATATCATTTGTATCGAGCTTGAGAATGTTCTAGTGTCCCCTTTCTGTACGAACAGGCTTTTCAGTGGTATCCTTCCTTCGACCAGCTCGGCGACCTCATCGAACGGCCAGACCCCAGTCATGCACTCAATCTTTTCAAGAATGTCCTCATTCATTTAACGGGTGAATGCGGGTGGCCTCCACATCGCATCCACTTGTTCGGGTTCGCGCAAGGCGGAAGCGTCGCAGCTGAAGCATGTCTGCAGTGGTGGCGTCGCGAGCTTCAACTCTCATCACAGTCGCGCACGACCGACAACGAGACCCCCGTGCGGCCCTTAGGTTCACTTGTCACTATTTCTGGCCCGCTGCTCTCATATCCAACACCGTCGAAACCATGCGAGACGCCTGTTCTTGTATTTCGCCGCCCACGTGAGCTCAAGAATGGTGCGCTGGAGGCGTTCAGGAAAGGTTTCTCTAGAGTAAAGGATGTGGAGCGTGCGGGTGAGGGTATGCCACGCGCAACTTTAAAGGAGGAATGGCAGCCAATCTTGGAGTTCTGGAGTGAGGTGCTCGGATGGCATCCTGGAGATGGTCTGTATGAAGTCACGACGGGAACGTCAAGTTAAAAATGAGAAAATTTCGTATATCGCTCGAAAAATATTGAAGACATAATGATAAGTGGCTGCAGTTATATTCTAATGAGTATATTGTGATCCTTCATATACTGGTCGTACGCTGCATGAGCGTCATCAACGAGTTCGATCAAAAGCTTCTTTTCCCGAACCTCCAGGTCGCCCGTCGACTCGTTTTCCCCATACACGAAGTGCGTGCTCTTCTTCTTGATGTTCTCCACAACAAACTCGGACCAGGCCTTCCACGGTCTTGGCCTGATGGGGACAATCTCCTGGAGGACCTGCTTAGGTGGCGTGCCAGACTCCCAACAGAGTGCTAGGCACGCCAAAACGGCAGCGGATGCTCTAGAACTGGCTTGGTATGTTTTCACCTCCGGATTATTCAGTAGGGTAATGAGGGCACTCGATTGCACATCATCTCCCTTTGCTGACAGATATAGGTTGCATGCCCCAGACACTAGGAGCGATAGCAGGAACATGAGTTGTCCTGGTAGCGACCCGAAAGGCATAAAGACAAGCTGTAGGGTAACTTGCGACAATGCTATGAATGCGCAGAGAAGGATGGTGTAACCACCTCCTTTGAGCTTCAGCCGCAGTTTTCCCTTGGTCACAGCATTTACGTCCTCCTCATTGCCCCTCAATATTACGATGCGGGTATCCGACAGAAGCATGCCGTCTCCGGGTGGAACTCCATGTGCTGGTTTGAGCCGTTCAAGGGTGATCTTCCCCGTGCTCATGATGAGAGAAGTGATTCCTGAGGAGACCATTCCGAGCAGAATCATCTTGAAGGACAACCAGTCCTCAACCCTGGCACAAATGGCGCAAGCTGCGATGCTAGTGGCGATAGCGATTATGGGCAAGAAGGAGTGTTGAGAACTTCTTGGGGGCAGCGTGTCATCTCCCGTCAGCACTTTCTTCTTGAAGTCCACGATCATCAATTGCATCGGCGTCGGGCTGACCCTCTGACCAACTACCACTGGATTGCACTCCTTGCCTCTCCAGTTGCTGTTAATCAGCATGTACGCAAGATGGCGAGTGTGCTGCATGACCGTTCCTGACCGCGATGCAATGTATTTGGGCCCTTGCTTGCCATCTATGCCGAGAGAAAGCGCGAGTCTCTCAGAATACGGTGAGACGGAACTCTGCAACAAAGTTCTAACCAGCTCCCACACAATTGCGTGGCATCCAGGTGCGTTGTACCATCCATGCCATATTCGACCATACAGCGGTTGTAATGCAAGCGCGGATACGGCTGCTTGGCCTCCGAAAAAAATTGCTATTCCGGATGCGACGTCGAGGTCAAAATGTGACGACGATAATTGAGAAGAAGTGAAGGCACTGGTGAGGCAACTGAGAGGCGATTCGAGGGGCATGATAATCTTGTAGGAAGGGAAATGGCCAGCCTTCTCCCACTTTTAAACATTCCTTGTCTGAGGACCCTGAGCAACCATCATAGGACACCCAGCACAGGTTTGCGATGTGGGCAGGTACACAGAACTTCAGCCTCGAAGACCCTCTAAAATAAATTTTACCCGCGGGCCACAGCTCGTGAGCTGGACTAGTAGGGTCCGTCTCGAGTAAGTACAATACTTCTTCAGAACGTCACACAATGTCTTCAGTGTTGAAGCAGATACGTAATATCAAGGGTCCTGTGGTCTGTCCTTGGTTCAAGCTGTGATCCGTTTTAGGCGCGACCAATGATACTTGCAAAATTCTCTCCACAGGAACGATCCATGCTGTCTAAAATAACGAAATCCATTATAAAATGAGGCACATGGGCTATGTCAATACCGTACCACTCTCGTTAAGTAATGGAAGTTGCACTGGTTCGTGATATGTACTTGTGCTCTTTGGTAAAATTAGGCCACAACCACAAAATCAAAAGTCTCACTCGGGCACAGATACAGCTACCGTTATGACATAGTCAACTTCAAGCGTCACCTCAGAGGCGCGAGTATGTCCCTTTCGGATGTCCACCTCAATCTCCTTGTCTGAAATCATCTCAGTCACGAAATCGGCCCTGCGCTTCTTGATATCACCTATGTCGATAGGGTAGTTCTCAATGATAGAACACACAGGACACCCAGTGCCACCTCCACGCAACTGCGCAGGATGTGGGGCAGTGGAACGCCTCTGTGGAATCCCGCGGTTGTGATGTCCGGCGGAATTATGGGAGAGAGACAGCGAACGAGAAGACAGTGCAGGAGGGGAAATAGGATCGACTTGGTCGCTAGATTGGATGGAAGTAGGGGAAGACAGCGCAAGAGGAGAAATAGGATCGGCTTGGTTGTTAGATTGGGTGGGAGTAGGGGAAGTTACAAGACGAGGGAAGTCACAGACGGTTTGACGGCGAACTCGCGAAGTGTCAACATATCGGTATAGGTCAGGATTTGCGAGGAGGTGTACCCAAGGACGGTGATGTTCGATCCCAATGAGAAGGACTGTTACTTCGCCACGCGGGCCCTGCGAGTAGATGCAGCCACACTGCTCGTTATCTGAAAGCTCAATTCGAGTGTCGGGGTCAAGAACTTGGTAGCCACCCCCTTGACGAATATCATGGTGGCTTCCCGGCCTAGGGCATACATAGTAGCCGCAGTGCTCCCAAACGGCATCTGTAGACTGAAAAGTGAAGAACTGTCGGCGATTAATGGTTGGGAGTATATGGTGGTCGACCACAATACGTATTTTACGCGGGGCAAGGCCTTTGAGATCTGAGGACTCGAGTGTTGGAAGCTTTGTGGGCGAAGTCCGAAGAAAATCACCGGAATCACTTTCTTTCAAGTAGATCCCGTAGGGAAAATCCTGATCTCCCTCTTTGCATCTCAAGACGGCAAGCCACGCGTTTCCATCCTGCTTCATGGGAAGAGTAATGTGAATGCCGTCATTCAAAATGGAATAGCCACGCGGTAGGTCACGGAGGGGGCTGCGACACCATGGAGTAAGGAGCAGGTCGATAAAATGGGAATGATCAATGGTGACGACCGGAGAAGCCGCCCACGAGAAAACGTCAGGTGCAGATGCCAACAATCCGCGATTTCTGACAGAGTTAGAATGAGACAGTGAATCGTGCCAGGCGAAAATGGTTTGATCATCAGATGACTTCATGATCTCGAGCTGCAGGCGTCTGAAAGCTTTCTCTCCTTCTCCATAAATGATGGGCATGTGGATGTTAAATAACCCCATCAGAGAATACGCTCTGTCCTCTATTTTCCGCGTCTGTCGCCCTGCAGCCCATGACATCTTCTCCGCGATACTGGGTTCGCATGGATTGCCCAACAGAACATCTTGGCGGATGTGGGTGATTTCATTCAAGATAGGCGCAAATGTCGCCTTGCTCCCGATCTTGGTCCAGTCCTTGTCAAAAAAATAGACATTATCGGGAGCGATTAGCTCTTGTAAGGTCCATCCTCTTTTGAACCAATCAGCGTTTTCGAGAGCAGATTTAGGGACCTCCGTAACGGCATCGTTATCGACATCGTGCAAGTAAACGTAGCACACAGCGGAGTCCTGGTACCATGCGTACATGGAATTGATCGCTTCTGATAACTCTGCACTGCTGGTCTTGTCGATGCAGCAGGTGTCAATCCAGACATACTCGAGACCAGCTCGAGAGGCCTGATGGCACGCTCCTCGGAGTTTCGCGGAGCCTTGTTTGATGAGGACGTTTGGAGGGAAAGTGGGCTCCTTGAAGTAGACCGATGGTGAATACCAGCAAGCAGAAGCTCGAAAAAGATTACATACGGCATGATTATCGTGAGAGCCTTCACTGGGAGGAACTGACATGTGCTGCAAGTCTTGGAAGGAGACTTCTTCACTGTCTGCAAGCCATCGGTGAGACAGGATGGCATAAGGTTGGACATCCGTGGGCGTTTCTAATGTTAGTTTCGTGGTATGTAGCAGTCGCATTGATTTTTTTTCGCTCTGCTGTGTGCTTAGTCCCAGACCCTTGACTTTGAGTTGCGTTCAAAGGGGAAACTCACCGCCAGGCGGATGATGTTGGACGAAGGGCACGAAGGAAGACCAGTATAGAAAACGGAAAGCGGTTCATATTAAAGAACATTTCTCAGCGTCAATGAAAAGGTAAACAAAACAAGAAGGTCAGGGCGCTCGAACTCAAAGGCAGTGCCTTCAAGGCTGAGATAGGCTGTGTTTATTTTCCTCGAGTACGGCAAGACCTAGACATTGTTACCGTCGTTACGAAAGCGGTTTGAAACAAAGTCATGACATCGCCACAAGACGGATGAGCGTGAATGTGCACCTAGTAGGGTGAAGAATAATATATTTCAGCACTCCGCGGATCTTCACCTGGCTTTCCTTGATTGATGTACTGATTCTGTCAAAAAAGACGATGGCATGGAATGTTCCTGTGTTCTGCAAGCACTTTACATAGACGATGACACGGAATTATGTTAGCGTTGGCGGGATTTCGTCAATAAGTACGTACCACCAAAGGACAACAAATTTGGATTGGAAGTAGGTACCAACACAGCACAAGAGTCAGGGTCTTTCGTCCCTGACATGCTGCATAGTCGTACCATGTGCGTAGTTGGCGGCGACAACTGGGAGTTTGTACTACTAAGGATTTGTTAGATTTGTTCCAAGTTGAGGGTCGCCGACCTTGCCATAATGTTAGACCTGAACAACCAGACACCACTGCACCACTAGTAAATTAGTAAATTGAAAGTCAATGAATTAGATTTGTTGGGACAAAGCCGTACGCAAAATGGTAGACCTTAGGTTCACCGGTATCGTCTACCCCTCGTGGAGATTGCGCGCACAGACATATAGCGGTGCAACTCCCGAACGGGTGGTTACTAACTGTGTAGGAGACATCAAACTCAAAATTGAACCCGGTCAACGCTGTCTGTGCGTCAAGGTTGAAGTATATCGAATGAAGCGCCACTCGGCTTCGCAAAAGATAAAACGCACAAAATCCTTATCAAACACTCCCAAGCATCAAGCCTTAAGTAAAGATTGACGACGACCCTAGTGACCTTGTTATCGTTACACAATCAGTCCAAGCTTGGTACAACAGAAAAATACGGACCCCTGGATATAACTGAACTTCATCAGGCAGCACCGCATGACCTTTTCCATTGTGCAGACGGTGTGGACAGGATTTGATCACCTAACACATCTCCCTTACTGCCCCCAAAATTTCTGCTCTTGTTCGTGCATATGGATCCGCTTCTTCCGGTGTGGGCAGCTCGATGTGTGTATCGACCCACGCAAGCGCCCAAGCGCCATTCCCTGCCTTCGTTCCCCGAAGCATCTTCCGCTGTCCAACTTGTTCCCAGTGACAGCGGGTAGGTTGCATGTCTGCGCGATCTAGAGAAAATGAAATGAAAAAATAGGCAGAAACAGCAAAAAAGATATACATACAATGCACCAGTCCTGTGTGTGGCTCATACACGCCGAGCGGATACTGTGACTCCTTCGCTCTCGCTCTCTTCCTCTCCGCGCCCTCCAGCTCCTCAGTTGCCCCTCGCTTCTCCTCTCCTTCAGCCACCAGCAATTCCTTCCCCTTCCTCTTGTCCAGTCCATCCCCAAGGATTCCGCCACACGCGACCCTTGCCTCTCTTCTCATCCGCGTCCATTCTTCACCAGCATCTCCGACGCGCCTCGCAGTCTCCGACATCCAATTCTCTTCCGTGAGCCCCTCCCTTGTTAACAGCGATTTGCGCACCGCGCTGTGTGGTCCATCACTAAACGGCCCCCAACCAGTGCTCCCGAAAATGGTTGTAGGCCCTCCCGCTCGATATATACCCGATGATGTCGAGGTGGCGGGCTGCAGGCCTGAAGGTGCGGATTGAGATGAGGCACCCAAGGGGTCCGGAAGCTCGCCGACGAGGTCGCCTGGCTTGAGTCCTTTTTCTGTGATCTCAGCAAGAGATTTCGCTTCGTAGTAGTCGTCTGTGACCCAGCGGCCCTCTGTAGCAAGGAAGAATAAATTCTGGACGGATTTCATTTCAAAGAAAGAATAAGAGCGTACCTAGTATCATCTTGGCGCCATGAAGCTTATAAGCACTGCGTGCAGTGACGAGGGTGACGCTGCGCGTTTTCAGGTGCGCACCGAGCTTCCCTGCGGCGATGAGGAACTCCTTTTCGGGCTGCGTTGCGGAGAGCTTGAGCGCGAGCGGATTGCGCCGGAAGAAGTACAGAGAATCACGAAACCCTGACGCACGCGCGGCGTCGATGGCGAGCATGTACTGTCGGCTTGGGTGCCGCTGGGGTAACACGAAGGTATGGCATTTGAACTTACGACCTGGAATGCCCCAAACACAAGTTTAAACAAGGTCGAGAGACAGAGCAGGTAGAAAGATAGTACACACCTCCTAGCAGATTGCCATCCACATCAACCTTCTCGTCACCTTTCTCTTCCGGATCTGTGACGAACTCATCGCCGTCAATAAAATATACCTTCCCCCCAACTCGCATGAATGGTCGCCCATCCTGCTCCCCCTCCTCCGCTTCAGCATCGTCAGCATCTTCGCCGTCGCGCTTTGGTAGCCGAATAGTCAAAGCCCCACGACCCCGCCCTCGCCCTCGCCCCCTTCCTCTCCCGCGTCCTCTCGGGCGGCTGGGACCAGTGGGGGCAGCACCTCGACCTCTTCCACGTGGGCGTCCCCGGGGCCGAGGAAACGGTCGTGGCTCAACGCCTTCAAGTCCAGTCTCTTCCGCTCCACTGCCTTCCCCTTCATCGCCTTCACCCTCGACAGCACCTTCTTCGGGTTCATCGTCGCCAGGCTCATCTTCGTCAAGCACACCCTCTGAATCCTCTCTCTTGGTCTGTAGTTCGCCCTCTTCGATGGAATCGTCGTCATCTTCATCTACAACAGACGGCGTAGCTGGCGTTTGCGCGAGGCGCGGTTTGAGGATGATCTTGGGAGTGGAAGTAGATGTGTTGGCACGTTTCATTGTCAATTCGAGGGCTGGTTCTTGGTCTTTGTGGAGTCAAGGGTGCAGCGATGCTCTGTAGCTAGTGCAGTGATAGGAGAGATAGTTAGTAGACGCGCTCCGATGCCGCAGTTTGGAATCCTCAAAGGGTGTAATTTGCCAAGACGCGTCGCGTATACTTAGTCTAAGTTATTCTAAGCTTATGTTGAATCATAAACTCATGCTCGACAACGATCTGTCACTCAATTTTGCAGGAACCAATTCGTTTCAAACAATACAATATATAACAAACGATTGGGAGAAAGCGATGTTTGATTCAATTGGTCAAGAGTACAATTCGCAACCCAGCAGCACCCCCAGCAGCATGTCCAGCTGAGAAGAATCCGTCTCACTCCAACACTATTTGGCGCGCGGATGAAGGAGAACGGGGCGAGACCTGCCCGGCGTTAGCGCACCGCAGATTTTGTTGAGGCCTTAGCGGCACAGGCTCACTCTGCTTCGTCGTTTACTCTGTTAAATTATGATCAGAGAATGACGGAAAGTATATGGGATGAATACGAACTGGAACGGGCTCTCATCTTTCTGCGTTTGCGTCTGAGTCTGCGGGAACGCTTTTTCTTCCACTTGTCTCTCATCCTGGCGGTACCCGAAGGTTAAATCGACAAACAGCAATAAAACTTAAATTGTAACATACCTGTTTGATGATGGAAGTGTCTGAGGAGAACACTTTGGAAGCGTGGGGTACTATCGGTGGGGCTTGATGGTACTGTACAGCTGCTTACCTAAGACAGTCTCATACGTGGCTTGTCACGTGGATCTGGAGAACACGGATGCAAGAGGATCGATAATTTGAGTTAATCGGAAGTGAATGAATCAGTATTCAGAAACACAAGTATGAACATCATTTTTTCCAGAAGAACAAATGGGAGGACTACAGACCAAGGGAAAATCGTAAAAATTGTGCTGTTACATGGGCTATAGGAGCGAGTCGAGCGACAGGGGAATACAGTTACATTATTTGGTACAGCAAGTGATAGTAAGTACAACGAACAAGCATTAAATATGTCAAGTTAAAAACACAATCGCTGCGAAAAAGCGCCATATTTTTAATATGGCATCAAGGCTGATTACATCTTGCAAGGTGCCTTTTCCACAGATTCCGCATTGCATGTCGATGGTCGGTCTTCACACCATATTCCGTAGGACGAGACACCGTCTTTGAGTGTAAGATGGCATATATGGGCCTGAAAAGGCCGGAGTTTTCCTTGTTCCATCTCACTGGTTGTCCCTCCAGGGACAGTGTGTCTAGTGATTGCGATGCGAATGAGTACCATGTAGAAGACAATCGATATGATTGGCACAGCCTAGTGGATTCAAGTTCAGTTGTTTTGATGATAGGTTGTTAACAGCGGAATCACCATGTCCACTAAAACAAGCTCTCCATTGTTCGAGCAGAGGAAACATATTAGTGTGATGACGAGCGTCACAGAATACAAAACAGCGGCATCCATGAGCACGCGCACTATCGGCATCATGGTGCTCTTCGTAGCGCGAATTGTAGAACAATCGTGTTCAATCTTCCAGATGCGATATGCCAGCAATCCTGAACACGTTCAACGCGCCTCGGCATTGTGCTGACGGAAACATGCTTACCTGAACTCGATAAATTAGTCGTCATAGTCAAGATTATGAACGCAGTGATCCACTGTCCAAGCGATTTGGTGAAGATGACTTCAGAACTACTGGCTTGTGAAATATAGTAATTTGCAGCAACACCGGTCACTTCGAGGCAACGTCAGAGCACACGACTTGCTGAGAATTTGCGACCTAACCTACGGAGCCGCACCACAGCATGCTTGGTACGATAATAACCCAAACGGATTGCCAAACAACATAGCAGCGATAAATCTTTTACAACACAAGGCACTTCTATAAGCCCAGAGGAATTTAAGCGGTAAAAATGTGAACCCACCACCACCGCATCAGCAAGTAGAGTTTGCAAGAGGAGTATCGCATGCTTGGTCGCATACGATTTTTGGGTAAAATCTCCGAAGAACCCGGCTGGCCCGCCTGGAAACGTGTCGCGATACTTCACCAGTCCATCTTCGGCACGAATGATGTCCACAACGATGTGCTTAAGAGAGGTTAGCAGATGAAATCAGATGTAAGAGGGGAGAAGCTAACCGCGGTACTCATCATAAATAAGAGGATGGCCACCACAGCGATTGGGCGATTAACATCCTGGAAGCGACATTTGTAGGTCAAAGCCCAAACAGTACCCATAAACATGAGGACTGAAAAGCCTAGAGAACCCTATCTTAGTGGATATGGGAAGGACGAACTCATTGGGTACTCACCGTATAGAATACATTCGAGCGACGTCGACAATACATTAGCGGCATCCAATGGGATGCCACTTGAAGTCATGATATGGTATCTGGGAGATCAGTACGAAGATATGGGCATCTTGGACATTTTCATGCAAGTATCGTTATATAGATATCAGAAACGGCTTGGATTAACGTATCAGGTATTGCACCAAGCCATCCTCCCCACGGTGGCACGGCTCGGTGTCAGATCTCGTCGCAAGACCTCTACATATCATGATGGATGCGATCAGGGCTGGGCTGATGGTAGGTGGACATGATGTCATACATGGTTTAGAAAAGTGATTCTTCTAACTCCGAAATGCTGTCACTGTCAGTTAAAGTTGTAACGTACGGGTCGGCTCCTTGTATCGAGAGTCAGTTCTCTGGAAAATGGGTCGGGCTCGCAAGGGCACTACTTGAGTCCACCGAAGAACAAATGTTGTAGTGACGGCCTTTGACAAGTTACCTTGCTTGCAAGGTCAATAGTAGTTAGTGTGCCCGTAATAATTTGAAAGCTGCTGTCAATGTCGTCGTGCTATGCAGATAGATTTCCATCGATACGAGTCTAATGCATGACTGCTCGAAACTCCGTCGACCTGCGTGGAAATGGCTATGTCCGATTTTCACTGGGCAATCAATGCCCTGGCAGCATAGCCATCACGCCCATGTAAAGTGTTAAATTTCAAGAGCACATACTGCGGCCATGGGAGTGATACATCACAATGATTGTGACTTATTCTCAGCTCAGTGCTCAAGCGCTCAGGGCTATGATGATGCTCGAAGGAAGCAACTATCATTTTAACTCAAGCAGAAAAGAACATCGCACCCATTTGACTATCGGTACAAGGCCCAAACGTTGATATTCACGTCAAGTTGAAAGACCAAAATTGGCGATTACCGTATCCCCGACTCCCACAGAGTGTGGAGGTCGTCGCGTGCACCTCGCGTGATTGATATCTGCGACTTTAACCAAACCTACCATCTTTTGCTCGTGGCTCGTTCGCACCTTGAGTAATCATCACCGTGTTTGTACTCCTCTGTCCGTTTTTTTGGCGTGTGTCTCTAATGATGATGCATTTGTAATTGTGTCAGACCGTAGCGTCTCGTTGCACTTTGCCGTCAATTATTTTGAGCGCCTGTCCTACTCTCATTGTTCATTGTTGCGACAACCCCGTGCACAGAGCCCCCACTCAATCCACGACATCATGGTGCTTGCCAGACAGTTGGAAAGCCCTACCTGGCTTTTTCATTCGTTAGATGTTGCTCGTGCTCGTCTGCAGTCTTTGAGCATTGCCCAGTTGGCTCCCGCATGCCCACGAAAGAAAATTTGTTATGTGGATTGCATTTTGGGCCTTGGCTCATTTTGAGGGTGAGCGTCTGAACTTCTCAGAGCGGGACGATCTTCAACTTCCTGTATTAAGCTCGCATGAGTCAATATCTTCAGGGTCTTGTCTGCCGACTGTCTCTCGTGTAGCACTATGTGCTGATAATGTCTCTTCATGGTATGGTCCCTCTGTTGCTGAGCTGTTGACTGCCCCTCACCCCTTGGTGTGCACAGCCGATGTACTCTCAGTTCTTGCTCTCGAAGCTACATGCGACTCCCTGTCATGGCTTAGCATCCCCATCGAGGAACTCGTCCTGCGCCTACGCTCGTGCACCATCGATGATATTTTCCATGTGTCGCAACGTTTGCCTGTGGATGTCCGTCCCTCGCATGACCGACGTTCTAGAGCTCGGTCCTGCAGCACCTTTGTTGATCATGTACGTCGCCGAGCAGCATATCTTTTCGCTGCAGGTCCAAGTGCTGTTGCTGATGCCTTCCTCGCTCACAAATGTGATGCTCTGGTCGGCTCCGTCCCTGATGCGGCATATATTTTACACGTGTTAACGTCTGAGTATGGTGGACCCATCATCGAACTGTTGCAACGCGAACCTCTTTCGCACAATGATCGACGTGTCAGGTCCGAGAAGGCCGCCAGACGAGCACAGAAACAGCAGGTAAGCAAATGGTCGCACGTCGGAGCCTGCTGGGAATGATCCACGTCGCAGCTTCATGTACCATCACCAACGATAGTGTCCGAGCAAGCACCGCGCCGAGTTCTTTAAATGTATGTAGATGATAATCATTTGACCGTCTACGATTGGACTTTAAACATGCGCATGCAAAACAAGCAGGAAACCATTGCGAGGTGGTCTGCTTTCAAATTAGTGTTCAAGTAGTACATACGCAGGAATAAATGCATGTCATTTCGCCTCAGTCTGGTGAAACATTGGAACGGGACAGAAATGTGAACAGACTCTATGGCTGGTCGAACTTTTGATAAGGAAGGAGTCGGGGACTGGCGCGCGCGCCGTTACGATATGGTAATTAACATCTTAGACATGTACATGCTACGGACACTGTCAACCAGCGCGACAAAACGATTCGCTGTGTGCACAAGGCGACCATCCAGCTCTCTGCCATGTAGACGGTCCTTCACTTCCATCCGTATCCCCCCAGCGCACCCTTCAAAACATTCCCGAGCCGCGTCTCCAACCAGTCGCACACATACTTTCTTCGCGCGCTACTCCTCTTCCAATTCAGCAATATCTGACCCATCTCGCCCCGACCTTTTCTACCACCTCGTTTCGCTTCCCATGATCGGTTCAGCCTATGCAATTTCCTTCCTCACTCAACCGCCCCCAACCCCCGATTCGTGCTCAGTAATGGGATGGCTGCCCGCAGAAACTGCAGGAGAAGGGGACGCGGAAGCCGGGCTCAACGATTTCGTAGAGAACCGTCAGTCACTTACATTAAATTATTCCCCTCGATTCACGTACCCACTGACCATCTACACAGCCAAGTTTCGCGCAATCATGCACGAGGCAATCCAAACCGGCCTACGGGAAAAAGTGGATGACATTTGGATGAACGGCGCACTGCAATTACAACAAGGCTGGATGCATATACACGGTGTGTCATGTCTGCCAATTCTCTTACATTCGGCTAGAACCAAGCACAATGACACAGACAGCCGCAACCTTCCAGCGCTAGGCAGAATAGGCGACCCGGATGATATTATCGCCTCCGTGTTAGTGCGGGACAGCAAAGTGAGTTTTCATAACGTGATTCTACTGATTACTGCTCATCAGGACCTTAAAAGATTCTTCCCGAGACGTACCAGCCTATGCCATCATATCGCCTTTGCACTTCTGATGGCCCGACACTTCTTACAGATGGCCTTGCAGCCAAGTTGAAGTCGATGCTACAGGAAGCCATCGCCGGAGAAGCATCCCAGTGACGTCCCCTTGTGCCCGCGTCGTCGTCCTTACCGCCACCCTCAGCCGCAGAGGTTCAAAGCTTATGTTTGCCTGGTGATCACTAATCAATCATGGACAACTAATTAGTGATTATTCCACTTCTTACTGAACACTGCATATCATACTTGCATCTTCGCATAGCCACACTCATATTAGCCAATCCCTCATGCATGCATGTCCTGCAGTTCGAAACTGAAAAGTGTGCGTCCATTCGCAAGTTTAATACAACGTGAGTCCAGCTCCAGAGAAACAATACGATGAGATCACAAGACATGCGGCATAAACCATGGCATAGCACGAACACAATAAAAGCAGATGCGAGCAGTAGATATGGGAGAAGATAAATGAAGAGCAATATAAAGATAGGGAGCAAAGATAGCCGTTAGATGTCATCAAGATAGTCGTAAGATATGATGCGTAGAATATGGTTCCTGGGCTTTATTCTGTGATGGTTCTTTACCCGCGGTGGTATGAGCTGCGGGGTGAGCGAGGTCCGAAGAGACCAGGGCTGCCTTGGTCGGGCACAATCAAGTTAGGCTCAATCGATGGTGGCGTAGGTGCCATAGCAGGGTTTGCTAGGTATCCATAGCGTCAATTCACCCGCTTAAACGATGCAATAAAACCCGATACTCACGATGCCAGGTGGCCCAGGAATGCACAGGGGGCCTAATAGCTGCAGGACCAGGTTCAGGAGCCGGTGGTTGGTCGGGACGTGGCTTGCGAATGCGCCTGGTATTGCGCGGGATTGTGCGCCATGCTGGACGAGCAGCCATAGGTTCGTCAGGAGGTGGGGGAGGCGCCTCAGGCGGTGGAGGCGCATCGGGCCCACCAGGACCAGGCATCGGCGGTTTCCTGTCAAATACATGAGAACAGCCCAAGTTGATGGTCAAGGCGTCTTACCAGTCAGCATCAAACTCCCCTCCTGGTCCGTATTTAGCTCTCATCATCATTAGATATCCAAGTTCACTAGAAAAAACCGATGTTTAGACACATGAACGACACACTCAAATATGAACTCACTGTTGGATGTTACGGCGCTCTTCACGAAGCTTGCCAACTTCTCCAAGGAGCATCCGGACCTCGGTCGCGAGTGCTTTGCTGAATTCATCAAGATACTAGAAACGGTCTTGTATGAGCAAATTTTTCAAAAAAAAAATGCACGGTTCACAGGCACTTACCACTTGCACATTGAATGGGACTTGCTCTCGGGCAGTAGCACGGACAGCTTCAAGGGTGTCTTCATGCCGCCGCTCGCCTTCAGCCCGCCAGTCTGTCAAAAGAAACAGAATCAGCAAAGCACCACTCAAAGCCACGCCCACGACATACCCTCAGAAAGAGCTTGGAGCGCCTCCCTCATTTCGCTATTTTGCCGGGTGAGCTCATCGAGCACCACTTGAATGTCGGGCTTGCCCTCCTCTCGTTGCCTCCGCTCTTCCTCTTGAATTCGATCCGCCTCACGGTCTTGAATGAGCCTGGAGACCATGTCCTTCAGTTCATGGAACTGCGCGTCTTTCTCAGCACGCCTGCCCTGCTTCTCTTCCCATCGCTGATCCATAAGCTCCCTCTTCCTCGCACACTCATCGCGTTGCTCCGAAACTAACTGTGTGATATCTCCCAATTGCGCGCGCATGCCCTCGTCACGTTCATTGGCAGCCGCCCGCTCCTCGTTCTCAGTCAGTCGTAGCTGCCTTTCACCATCAAGCTCCCCACGAACGCGTGCAAGCTCTTCTTCCAGGTCATGAACCCTTCGTTCGCGCTCCTCATCCATGCGAGCACGCTCGTCGGCAAACTCAGCACGTTCCCGCTCCCTCTCGGATGCAAAAGACTCCCTTTCGCGATCAAATTGCTCGCGCTCAAGTTGAACCGTGTGCAAAATGTCAGAGGCATGGCGAGAAGCCGCCTCCTGAGAAGCTGCGTGAATCGATTCGATGATGGAAGCATTATCCCCAGATCCAGGAGGAGGGACCGGCAGAGGAGGTACACTATGCGCCCTCTCTTCCAGCTGAGCAAATAGCTCATCACCACGCTGTCTTGCCTCAGCTTCACGACGATCTTCGTTTTGGAGGAAGACATGCTCTCTTTCTTCTTCACTGTGTCGGAACTCTTCTTCACGACGGTTTTCAGCTTCATGAGCCTCGTGAACGACCTGGGTAAGTTCGCGCTCTGCTTCATCCAGTCGTTGGTGCCGCTGTTGGATGGCATCATCAAACCCGGTAATCGCTGGGTCAAAGTGCACATGCTCAATAGGAGTATGACCCGGCGATGGGACATGATCATAACTAGGAGCATGACCCGGCGATGGGACATGGCCATGACTAGGAGCATGACCCGGCGGTAGGACTTGAACCATCTCGCTCTGTGAATGGCTATCATCATCCTCCCGAATAGCTGTTGGTACGCTTCCTGCGTGCGATCCTGCGCGTGACGGAACTCGCGAAGCACCACGTTGTCCATGTGGGTCAGCTTCGTCACCTGGAACTCGCGAAGCACCGCGACGTGTATGTGGGTCAGCTGCGTCACCCATTGCAGTCGGTGTTCGATAAGGCCGTCCAGCATCGTCATCCATTGCAGAAGGCGAACGATGATATGGCCGTCCATCATCGTGTTCCATTGCAGAAGGCGAACGATGATATGGCCGTCCATCGTCGTGTTCCATTGCAGAAGGCGAACGATGATATGGCCGTCCATCGTCGTGTTCCATTGCAGAAGGCGAACGATGATATGGCCGTCCATCGTCGTGTTCCATTGCAGAAGGCGAACGATGATATGGCCGCCCATCGTCGTGGCCCATCGCAGAAGGCGTGCGATGGTGCGACCGTCCATCGTCGTGGCCCATCGCAGAAGGCGTGCGATGATGCGACCGTCCATCGTCGTGGCCCATCGCAGAAGGCGTGCGATGATGCGACCGTCCATCGTCGTGGTCCATCGCAGAAGGCGTTCGATGGCGCGACCGTCCAGCGTCGTCATCCCTTACAGAAGGGGTTCGATGGCGCGACCGTCCAGCGTCGTCATCCCTTACAGAAGGGGTTCGATGGCGCGACCGTCCAGCGTCGTCATCGCTTACAGAAGGTGACCGACGACGTGATCCCGGACGTCGTACTGTGAGGTTTATCAGAGCAAGCCTACACGCACAGTAGCCCACGTACCTGGTGAAAACGTACGATGTGCTCCCGGAATTGTGATCACTGGTGGGCCGCTGGGTGATTCAGCCTGCGTTTGCCCTGGTTGATCAAGCCTGATGATAGTTGGTTGACTGAGTGATCGCGGAGGATCCTCAAACCGCGGAGAAGCAGGGATACCATGACTGGGTACATTTCCCTCTGTAAAATGAGTGGGAGTTCTGGGAGCAGTTCTGGGAGGCCGTGGGTGATTGTCTTCGTCGTAACTGGGACGTCTGTGTCCTGCGTCTCCTTCCGAACGTGTAGGAGAGGGTGAATTGGAGTATCCGCGGCGATATGGGCGGTGGCGGTGGTCATAATCTCTATGTCTTTCGCCTCGTCGTGGCGATGGCGACCGCGAGTAGCCATCATGCCGCCCTCTCCATCGACGGCGGTCCCCGGGAGAGTCATCATAATAAGGGCGACGGTGGTGATATTCAGGTGAGTAGCGTCGACGATCATCCCAACGTCTTGGGTAATAATCAAGAGAGTCAGGGTGTCGGCCTCGTCGATAATAAGGATCGTCAGGGTGTCGGCCTCGTCGATAATAAGGATCGTCGTATGGATCTCTGCGTCCACGAGGTGACCGAGACCGGGACCGTGAACGCGAAACGTGTCCCTCGGTACCAGGCAGCATGACTGCTGGCAGGCCACCCGATGGAGCAACACCAACAGGAAATTCATGGCGAGTGAGAGGTCTGTCGACATATTCATCGTGAGCCGGCAACGGCAATACGACAGGGGCGGACGGGTGGTAAGGAGGACTTGTTGGTATCACCACTACGTCTCTTGATCTCCCGGAACTGGACCTAGACCTAGACCTGGACCTGGACCTGGACCTGGGCTGCATAACCACCTGGGGAGGCGGGTGGGTTGTCAAGGGATATCCAGGACCAGGCCCTGTCATCAACATGCCTGGCGGTGGTTGCCCAGCGAGTCCATACTGCGAGGGCTGCATTGGCGCGGGTCCATACTGCGAGGGCTGCATTGGCGGAAGCTGATCTGCCACACCTACTTGAGGGGGGGGTGCGGCAGCCTGTTGTGGAGGCATGTTGATATTGATAGTCTGAGGCTGAGGGCTACCATGACTGTGTATATGCTCCCCGGAATGTACGACGGTAGGGATATCTCCTTGGTGACCTAGCGCCGTGTGCAACTCTGCACCCTCAGGATCATGATGTACATGATGTGAGTGAGGTTGCGCATAAGTATGTTGGGTAGCCGAGCTAGCCTCACTCCCCCCTTCATCACTGTGTTCAAGTATGATTGTGTGAGGTTCCATCATGACTGGCCTCCTGGGCTCATTATCGCTAGACCCCGAGTGAGGACTTGTGGGAATGACTCCTTCATCATCATCGTGAAGGTGATGCTGGTACTGAGCGGGGTGCATTCGTTGGGGAATTTCACCGTAAGCATCCGGGATTACTGGTCCTTGACCTGGAGCGAAATGGTGAGGTTGTGGCATGCCCTGCCTGCGCCATTGAGGTTCATCGGGTATGAAAGGAGTATATTGACCTGGCTGAGGAGAACCTTCATAGGTGGGAATGACAGGAGGCTCTGGGACCCCTTGGGGAACGAATCCAAGAGGAGGTCCGGGACCAAGAATAGGTGGAGGGGGGACAACAGGTCCAATAGGGATCACTCCGTGGGGAATTTGGGGTTGCGGCATTTGCATGGCTAGGACGACCAAGTCAGCATCCGCAAACCATCAGCAACATCTACTTACTTGGGTGCACACCTGGTTGCACGCCGGGCTGCATCCCTAATCCCAGTCGTGCAAGGTCATTTCTGAGTTCATCAACACGAGCGGTCACCCCCCGTAACTCTGCTTGACGGTCCTGGACATCCCTTTCGAGCCATTCATTCAGACCTCTCATGTACCTCATCAATTCTCGTTGTTGGTCCACAGTCGCAAGTTGCGCGAGACGATGTTCCTAACACAAAACAATTTAGCGTCCCGACAGCATATCGATAGAGTAACTTGCCCGAAGGATGTTCATCAATGTATCAAAGAGTGGCAACTGCACTACGGTCTGGGGGAGAGCAATCAGAACCTCGGAAATCATACCCTAAGATTTACTTACTGGTCCCGGAGGCATTGGCACGTATTGGCGACCACCTTGTTGGCCAGGGATAACAGGCGGAGGAGGCATGCCCTGCAGAATTACAAAGGTTACATCTTTGCTGTCACATCTGTGAAGAACGTACCGAGCCTTCTGCTCTGGGGGGACGGTACCAGCTTTGATGCTCGCGAATGTCGTCATTGGGTTCAAGGTTAGCAGGCGCGCTCGGAGGTCTTCCGTGCAAGTTGATCTAAGTGGAAGGTTAGTATTTATTGGATTCACTCAACAGCAATACTCACAGGCTGAGGAGGAGGAATATTAGTACGTGGGCGTGTACGTGTGGGATCGGAAAAATCTCCGGGTGGTGGTGCCGCCGTCCCAACAGGTTGCGGAATACGCTGCCCAGGTGCACCGGAAAATACTGTTTCAGTCTCAGTTGCGGGTGGGTCGCGCGGTCCTCGACCGCCACGGCGAACACGATGAGCACGGGGGAAAGGTGCGTGTTGAATCTCGGGCGAGAACACCACCGGCTCTGTAGCAATCGGGAATGTCGCAGGCCGTACTATGGGACTGGTACTCCTGGACCTTGGAGGACGTGCCGCAGGTTGGTAAGCGAAGGGGATCAATGCTGGAGGCGGCTGGACTCCTATAGGCACTTGAGGCGGAGGTGCCTGCAATAACGCAAGCAATTCATCGTCAAGATTTCCACGAGCTCTGCGTGGCTGGGGTGCAGCAAGAGGGATGCGGTCCCTCAGGAGCCGCGTCCAGTCCTGCCAGCGTTGCTGGAAATCCTCTGCATCCGGATCAGTACCAACGTCAGAAATAGACTCTGATGGCGGCTGGATGGGGACTGGTCGTTCAGTCTCGACCCGTCTATCGATGAGTTGACGCAAAAGAACCTCGATGGCCTGAAGCCGCTCATTGAACTCTGTAGTGTCCAGAGGACCTACGCGTGTCTCGCGCAACTCGTCTAGCATATGATTTGTTGACACCTGGCCCTCCCAAAGCGCGGTCGTCTGCTCTCTCAACGAGGTCAGCATGTCTCTTAGCGTCTCAATCGTAATGCTATCGCGCTGCCGCACAGTGGTGGCTGATGCTGTCGAAGGTGTCGGTGACGAAGGTGGAGGAGTGGGTGCTGACGAAGATGTCGCCGACAAGCTGGGACCAGGGGAAGGGTCGCTAGAAGAAATCTCAGATGGTGTGACCGAGGACGAAGATGAGGACGATGAGGAGGGCCAAGATGGCTCCCTAGAGATTGAATGTGAGCGTTCCACAGTCTCCGCTTCCAACTCCGTTTCCAACAGACTCAAGTCATCATCCGAGTGATGCGAAGACAAGAACGACAGGACTGAATTGACCGAACTCGGGGAGGATGGGTGCATAGGGGGTGGGGACATCTCGACAAGGGTGATACCCGGCCTCGGGCGCGGTCCTCTAGGTGTCGAGAGCACACTGCTGCCCCCGACAGACGTGTCTCTGGTTGGCACAGGTGGCGGTCTCTCCGCGACGAGACTCGTACGGACGTACTCCGACAAATCATACAGTTCGTCCCGGATAGCACGCACATTCTCTGCGATTTCCTGCGTTTCCTCCCCTCGGAACTGGTCGATCTCTTGGATGTGATGAAGAAGACGGTCAATGTCGTGCGTGATAGTTTGCTCAGTGTGCGTGCGCGTGTGTTCCGTCTCGAGGACAGAATGGATGGAAGGAATGTCATCATGCGGTGTCGTCACACTTACGCTCATCGACACCGAAGTAGGGGCAGGGGACACCGGGAGAGGCACAGCCCACGGGGAGGGCATTGGCATCTACAACAAAAGATCCAATAACCACATCAGTATTTCAACCAAAACGCGATGAAGAACTACCCACATATCGCACTGACTCCTCACTTCTCGTCGACAGCAGGGACGGAACCGTCGAAATGTCACTGGCAGCTCTCACACTCACTGTATCCTCCTCCTCCGCCTCAACGGCAATGCTTGACACACCACTCACGGTGGACGCGGTCCTTGATAGCGAACTCGATGCGCTCGTCGACATCGTCAGCGGAGTCGGTCCACTGGATGGCGAAGACACCAACTCTGGTGGATGGAACATCTGTCTAGGAGACGGTGTAAGGGAAGAAATAGTCTCTGTGATAGGTGTCAGCCTAGCAATACTGCTCAGCGGCGATACACTCGGGCGCATAAATGACGTCTCAAAGCTGCCATCGATACCCTCCTGCAATGCGACGCTCTGCACACTAGGGGTGGGCTGCAGTGCAGACGAATCAAACGACACGTCCGTCTCAGAAGGCCATTGAGATGGGTGCACAGATGGAGTGACTGCCTCCTCGTCAGGCTCAGACATCGAAAGAGCTGGAGTTTGTACGGTTAGAGGTGTTGCGCTGACGAAGGGCTCGGTCGACTCTGTCAAAGTCGAGACAGACGTGTCAAGTTCTGGTTGTGCGGGGCTCAGATCGCTCTCGGTGTATGATAATGACGAGTCGGTATGGAAACTGACAACGGGCGTCGGTGTCTCGGGCGCCTCGGTAGTAAATGGGGCGCTCTCCAGCAGGCTGTCATCCTCCGCGATCTCTTCCTGCGCCGTGACAGCCTCTGGCGTGATCGACACCTCCAGCGCTGGTTCTTCAGAGACAATACTGGGAACTTCGCTCGGTGTCTTTGGCGGGGGTGTGGGCGGCAGATCCACTTCCACCTCCTCTTCCTCGTGCAAGTCAATGGGCCCGTCAATGCGGTGGTCAATGGTCTCGTGAATAGCCTCGTGAATGGTCTCGTGAATGGTCTCGCGAATGGTCTCGCGAATGGGTTCCTCGCGAATGGGTTCCTCGCGAATGGGCTCGTGAATGGTCACACGAATGGGCTCGCGAATGGGTTCCTCGCGAATGGGCTCTTCAATGGGCTCTTCAGCAGGAAGTTCCACAGCCAATCCTGACCTCGGTGTACTCAACCCCTCTTCGCTCGGGATCGTAAGACACACGCTTGCTGTCTCATACTGCGTCTCCTCCTTGTCACTCTTGCACACTTCCGCCGTCCAGAAATCCGTTTCGGTCTCGGTCTTGCATTTCTCCGCTGTCACATACTCCGTCTCCACGTCACTCACGCACCGCTCTGCAGTTACGAACTCCGAGCTCACGCACGTCTTGCATGTGTCCAATGTCTGATAGTCTGACTCGCTTGGGATCGTCGGAAGGCTCTTGAATGACGCAGTGCTCGGGCTAGGCGACGCGTGGGCTGTGGTGTATCCCTCGCTCCCACTACTCTCCCTCTCCTCCACCGCCAAAAATGCTTCCGTGGTCGTGGTGGGTGTCCTGCTCCTTGTCCACCCACTCAGCGTCGACCTCGTCGTCGCAGAGTTCTCCCTATCAGACGGCTCCTCGCTCGTGGAGTATGCACCATACCGCCGTCTCCGAACTTCAGGGGTACGAGATAGGGACGGTGACGCGGGGGTGACGGCGTAACTGCCACTCGTATACGTGTATGGCGTGCTGCTCGTGTATCCGCTGGAGGAGTAGGAGTATGGCGTTCTCGACCGGCTGTCGCTCGACGAGAATGGTGTTCGCGAACGCCCATCGCTAGATGTGTATGGTGTATAGCTCCCACTGCCGTCATGCGAGTCCCCAAGGTAAGAGTTACTCTCCGTGCGTCTGTAGCTCAGCGTGCTCGGCACGATCTGCGTGTTCGACTCGCCGCTCGTGAAATCAAATGCTGTCCCGTCTGTCACTAAGCCTGTCGTTGTCCGGCCATCGCCACTCCTGCTTGTCCTGGAACTGTCTGCAGAGAAAAAGTCGGATTCGGGACGAGAGCCAGGCGCGCTGGATGTGCGCGAGCCGGCACTGAAGAATTCTTCCTCACTGACACTGAGGGCTCGATTCCTTATCTTCCCAGTGGGAGGCGGGGTGACGCGAACATCGCCCCCCAATCTCGGGCCACTGCTCACCGTCACTGGGCTTCCCCCACCCACGCCCAGTATCCCACCACTTTCCGAACTCAAACTTTCGTTGACCAAGCTCAAGCCAAAGCCTAGACCAGGCTTGGCAGAACGAGCACGCGACACGGCACTAGCGAACTCCTCGTCGAGGTCTGTGAGGGATGAGGTGCGGCGCAAGGATGAAGATCGGGATGGAGCGATGATACGCGGGTCGGAGGGGTAAAGGTACGACATGTCATCTGTGGTCCTGGTGCGCTGGCCACCCGCACTCAGACTTAACCCCCCGGAATCACTCCCCAAATCCGACAGACTCGGGATCGTATGCAGCGGAGGTACGAACACAGTACTCCTGCTCCCGGCAGACGTGGAAGTGGTAGAGGCTATGGAACGGATGGTGCCTATGCTGCCTGTAGGCGAACCGGATTCGGAGCGATTGGGGAGCGACAGGGAACGGTCCAGTGCTTCCCTGTTTACATATCATCATGTATGGTAAGCAGACACTCATCAGAATTATCCAAATTTAAGTATAACACGAATTACTCACCAAACCGCACTCACCCACCTCACCCTCTCCCTCGCACTCTCCGCCGCAAGTCGTTCAACGCCATCACCATACAACAGCTGGAACGGACACAACACTTCCACGAGACTCGCGCCATCATCAGTCACCTACCGATATGTTCCATATCAGCGTTCTGTGTCTTTCATCACCACGCCAGAGCACGTACCTGCGCTGCTGCACTCACTCCCCCGACATCACCTCTCGCTCCAGGGTGTGTAAAGCCAGGGGTACTCCTCACTTCTGTACAATTGATCAGATCCAAGCTCACTACGCCCCGACCACCCCCAGGGGCACTCCAAGAAAGAATAAGCACATGCGGGTAGAGCAGCGCAGAGCATTTTTCCCAGCGGTAAGGTGTTGGGGAGTGAACATTCAGATACCAGAGGGTCCCAATGCGGATGGGCTGCGTATGAGGGATATGATTGAATATAAACTTAAGGCCAAAAACATAATTGCGCATACCTCCCGGTTCTCTCTCCCCCCCAGATCTGTCATATCAAAAGGCGGAGGTATAAGGCTGTTTGTGGAGCTCACTCTCCTCCTCATTGCATTGTTTCCACTGCCCGCAATTCCTTCGTTTTCTCTGTTCCTGTTATCGCCTCCATGCACATTGCCCTTCCCAGCGTTCCTATCAGGTGTCACTGGCGGCTGTCCCCGCGGCCCCTGACGTGACGCGCGTCTACGAAGAGAGAACAGACCCTCCGTCTACACCCCTCAGCACGCGTGTACCCCAACTTGCTAAGTCACACGCACCTTTGGTACCGCCGGCGGAGACAACTCACTCCCGCCTTCACTGCTCTCACTCCTCACTTTTCCTAGCCCTGGTGTGCGTTCCTTCCACGCAGCTACAATGTTCCGTACGCTCGTCAGCGGGCTCCTGGGGCTCGTTTTAGTGTCGTTCAGAGGAGCGGTGCTGCGACGCAAGGCGGTCTGGGTCTGAGTCTGGCGCGTTGGTGTAGTATCATCCTGTCTGCCTGGATCGAGAAGAGTGTTAACACGAAGAAGAGTGGAGGGCAAGGGTAGAAGAGGCATTGACACACGTACCCCTAGCAACCCCAAATGCACTCGAAAAGGTACTCGCAAAATCGCTTGGGCTTAGCTGTGTCCTCCCTGTCGCTGTCGCCGTCCCGCTCGCACTGAACGTCCCGGTAGGGGTGCCAAACCCGCGCACTGGTGGACTTAGCAAACTCGACAAGCTGAGATCGGTCCCACCTCCACCTGAAGAAGTCGAGACAGTGGAGCGTGAATCATCGGACCTGCTTTTAGTGGGAGAGGAGGGGCGGGACGTGGTGTATCCCGTGGTGGTATATCCGCCTGTCCCCGTCCCCGTGGTATATCCATACCCAGTCGAAGTGAATCCTGTGCTATAGCCGTATCCAGTTGAGGTGTACCCCGTGGTACTCCCTAAATGTGGCGTGCTCTGGGTGGTAGGCAAAAATGGGCTGGTAGTTCTCTCCTTTTCCTTGCTGGGGGTACCTGAGCGGTCCTCGAAGAATGCAATAAGGTCACCCGTGCGACGGCTGGTTGTGGGCAGATCTGTGGCACCACGCGTATGTCCTTGGGAGTGCGTGCTGAGTCTGTTAGCATTTACAGGGGCCTCAGTAGCCGACCGAGCATGCGAGTTTGAGATTGTGCTTAGGCGGTGTGCAGAAAGACGGTTCTGGGCAAAGGAAGTCGGTCGGCTGGGGTTCTCGGTGCGTTCTGAGATTGTGCTCAGGACGCGGGGGTCGCGTGTGACATAGGTTCCTGTTGCCGTTGCAGTGTCTGCCGAGTACGAAGCGGAAGTGCCAGTGTAGGACCCTGTACCACTGTACGGGGTAGATGTACTGAAGGATGTGTAGGACGGCCGGGAAGAGGACCATTGGGAGACGGCGTCCTGGGTAGCATTAATCTCAGCGTCAAGGTCAAGTTCGGTGAGAGCTGCTTCGACTTCTGCATGTTCTGCGAAACTGTCGTCGTAACCGTGACCTTCGAAGCTGTTTTCAGAGCGAGGAGGACTGAATGCAACGCGTCGAAGGAGGCCCGGGGAGGCAGATGAATCTGTAGATGCGCGGGGGGTGTCTATGTGTAAAAAACTTGGTGAATTCGAAATTGGTAAGGACAGCTAACATACCACTGACCAGAATCAGAGTCATTCGAGATAGACGAATACGTCGTCGTGCCATAATAACCTGGCGAGCGCGGGTCGAAACTCGACATCGCCCGCGTCTGTGCTGTTAATTGTCAGTTCTAGATCTTCGTCGTCGTCGTTGTCACTGTCAAAAGGTCAGTACAGACATCAGTATTCGGAAAGCACAACCTGAAAGCGCGTATTCAACAATCGTCAAACCAACTCGAATTCAGGGCAGGCACAGTCGCGACCGTGTTGGGTCACGTGTATATTGCAACTGGCACCGTTACCACGGTCACATCTGGTCACATTCATCAATCCTGCAAGTTCAATATTCAATATTATAATCGAGCTAATCGATTTGATCGAGACCCAACGCGCGCTCTGAATACCCTAGCGTGATGTCGAAGAATAAAGCAAAGGTTGCCCAAACGGCTGTACGAAACTCTCAACGCATTATATTTCGAACCATGCGTTAAAACACGCCAGGAGAAAAGAAGCCCTGGTTCGAGATGGTAGGGGATGAGTAGCGCGGTTCGAGCTGTTGAGGGCTAGTTGAAAGATAGTGGTGCGTATATTCAGAAGGAGGAGAGTATTGATAATTGTCCATAGCTTATACTAGCTGCTAGCAGTAGAAAGTATATCTACCAAGGGGTTGTTGCGCTCCATATGGAGCCTGTCATCGCGGACTCAAAAACACGTATGCCGACCATCCGGCATCGTTAAGCGACGATTTTGACGACCAACATGTTGACCACCGAAAGGCTGCCAAAACTAGCAGACCTTGAAATAGAAGGGACGACTATCTTCATTCTATCAAGGTCTGACTACGGGAGACTAGGATGAAGAGTGCACGTGCAGTATCTAGTTCTTCCGGCGGAATGAGCAACCTGCGAAAGGTTAATGAATTACAAAACATAGAAATCGGATAACATACCCTCAGTCAGTCTTGCCTTACCACCCGTAGGTTGGCAGAGGACACTTGCACACGAGCCACAAAGAACTACTGATTGCGCATGAGAGAATACAGTGGTGATAGCAAAGCATCCTAAAACAAATAACCCAGTGAGATTAGTAGTATCGAGTCAGTCGCGACGAGACGCACCTGGGCATTTTACATCCATGAAATAAGAGTTAGGGGATTGCACGAGACGCTTGAGCTTGTGCTGCTTGCGTTCATGTTCTGCAGAGGGGTTCAATAGATCGACAGCAAGAGTCTGAATAAATTCTGTGAGTACTTCAGACAAATATCACGGACATGCAGCATACCATTTTGACGAGCTTTTGATGTTTTGGTTGTGAAAGTTGTGAGATAGCTCGAGCGATACGCTGACGAAGATGATGGAAAACTTGATGATATGGGAGTTAAGGTTTGAGCGGAGCTTGTAACATATCACCTTGCTTGTCAAGGTTTCCCACGTCCTGTCCAACATCGACTTACTCCGTGGTACATGTCACCTCTCTCGCACAACTGCTTATTGTTTAATCCTAGGTTAGGGTTCGGAACGCGAGGCATGCATACCGAGGCCTCTCCACCAGTCACCGCCATTCACCACTCAGTCAATATTGTGAGTGATTTTTGTTTTCAAGAACTTCAAATTCTCACTACTTCCGTTTCTTATAGCAATGACATTCAGGCTCGCTATGATAATGCACCTGTAAGTATCTTTTCGCTATCCTTCGTCATCTTTTTCCACCATTCTTCTGTTTTTGTGTTGAGTTCCATTAACCTATCATCTTCTCCTAGCAGCTCTAATGAATGGCACTTCTTGAAGACCTCATCATCAAAATCCCGCAGCAACCTAATAGTTGATCGCCCAGAACTCCGCGACAGCGCAATGTAGAGGTTGAACAAATTCAGTCCTCCGGATGGCGGAGTCGCGATGTCTACGAGGACGTATGGGATTGTTTGTCCCTGGGAACGGTAATCTGTGAAAGCATATGCTGCAGTCATGGGGAACTGTCGACGGCGAACGGCACGCTTGACGTCTTTGCCGTTTGGTGTCTTCACCTTGATCTGAAAGGTTTTCATGATCGTCTCCACTGGGATAACAGAATCGGGAAGTTCTCGTAACTGTGTTACGCGGGTTCTGTTCAGTTTGACCATGATAAACGCTGGTAGGTGCTTCAGTGTCACCATGGCTTCATTGCTGATTGGCGGTTCGTCTGGATGAAGGATGAGGCCTGTAATTGTGCCTCGTGCACCATTCGTGATGTCAAGATCAGTCTCGACGTTTTGCGTCACCATCACTTTCATTCCGAGAGCGATTTTGATAGTGCCAGGTAAGTCTTGGCGCTTCTTGCTTCTTTAACCTTCAGCATTGCGCATGGCAACTGCATAACGCTCTTGTAGCGTCAGTGATTTCCCCTTGATGGTATCTTCTGCCATACAAAGGAATATTTGATTGCTTGTCACCTGGTAATACTTCTGGAGTGCTGACTCGTTCCACAGCTTCCGCACAGCATGACGTGGCGTCACCAATGCCGCATCGTTCCAAGGTGCGGAACCAAAGTCAGGTGATGAATCGCTTGATACGACCAAGGTGCGCAGCATTTTTATGTGATGTTCCTGTACTTGGCCGTATCTGAGGTGTGTCAGGAAGTCACGCCAGACCTCGTCTGTTACGCGGACCTGTTCCTTCAGGATGACGACAACTGTAAGCTCCTCGAATATTGCCCTGCCCAATCTTGTATCTTAATACACTGCACCATTGTCCTTCTGATGTTTCTCTTAATTTTATTGATCGTACTCCATCCCATCAATTAAAAAAGACTGCTTATATCTCTTTCTTTACCCACTATTGTCAGTTTCAGTTTGCACTCATTTTCTGTTGGCAATGAGACTCCTCACCGAGTACTTGGCCCTCTGACTAGCGACAAGCAAGGTTTCAGCCGATGCAGGCGGCAGTTCCCGAGTGACTAATTATCCGCTACATGTCCCCGCGTCAACTGTTCCCCGACTCGTAGAGGAGGGCTTTGTATTGATGATCGTCAAAAACCCTGTCAAGAAGAGCGTACGTGTGCGAATATCGGAATCGGAATATTAATGTCTCTGTTTGTATGTAGTATCTAAAGCCTACTCCTTATTCTGTATTTGTAACCACGGCGCGTTTGCCACTCCAACAAAACGAGTCGGGGATTGGCGCTTGTTACCGTTACGATGTAGCAATGAGCTCCATGGTCACTGCCATCGATGAAGTTCCTGTGCCCAAATTTAAAGAACATCAGAGCTCGAATGTTTCTGACGGGGACCTGCGGGGAGATGATGCGATGATTCTTCCAGAGAACATAACATAATACTCGTAGACGTAAACCTATCTTGCGCATCTTCTTGTGTCATCGGAACTCACTCACATGGTCCTTTTGTACTCGCTTCGCGCCTGTTATGGAGGGCGCTTTGCTGGCAGCATGGCCTATGCCTGCGCCTGGAACCCATATAAGTAACCTCACCGGACCAGTAACCTCCCATACTCTCCTTCCGGGTTTTGACAATCCATCGTTTTCACTAACAGCCAGGTTCGTTCGTCTGTCTGACTTCCGCTTCCTCTTCCACTAACCTACTTTATGGCCCTTCTTTCTCTAGTCTGTTAGGTGAGCCGACTTTCTTCCCTTATGAAAGTCTCATTTGACATAAATATCATTTCAGACCGTTCCTGTCTCCTGCTCGTATTTGATCTCGTCGTCCGAATTAAAACTCAGTACTGCTGAAACTATATCACACTTTCACGTATCCTTTCAGCGTGTTTCACCCCCATCTATCATCGCAGGGCGATCTCTGTTATTACCACCTATTCAATCCTTCCATTCCCTTTCTCACCGTTGACTACTATCATGACTGTTGCATCCAGCCTTTCCGTTACTCTTACTCAAGCTATCACTTATCTCACTCGTCCTCTAATCCTTACGCACCCTGCTGCGACCATCACCAGGCTTCAGTTCGTGCTTGAGGCGAACTTGACTGCACTGTTCGCCCCGACATGGACTCCCAAGGAACCACTTCGTGGTTCCGACCGGCGTTGCCTCACCCTTTCCCCTACTTGCCTTCCTCCACGTGCCATATACGCCGCGTGCCTTGCATCCAGTGTCCAGTGGTTCGACTGGATTGCAGCCTTGGGTGGACGTGAGTTCGACTTCTATGTCGACCCAGGATGCATCAATGTGCAGTTCGGGAGGGGTACCAAGCTCATTACGATCTGGTCGGAGGAGCTTATGGCTCAGGCTGTGTCCGTCGCGCAGTATACGCTCTTTAGCCAGCTGCCACACAACAACTCAAGGTCTAAGACACTCGCCCAGCAGCTCTGGGAAAATGACCGCATTGAGAACGAAGAACTTTTCGCCTTGATCGCTGACGAAGTCAGTGCGCCCACTTGGATGACCCCTGTCATTGACCGTTTTCCTGCTCCCGCACGTTCTGAATCACCGCTCTCTGCTATATCTACCGATTCATGCTCCAGCTATTGCTCGTCTGACTCATGCTCCTGTTTCTCTGCCACGACAGCCTCTACCTTGTCGTCTAAGAGCGACAAGCAGTCATCCAAACTCTCCCGCCATGAGAAGGCAAACCAGGCTCGTGTCTTTGTAGACATCTCCAAGACTGAAGTTACCCCCTACGACGGTGGCAAGACCACTGTCCTCACCGGTGGGGTGATGCTGGGTACTGCACCTCCCAAGGGCAAGAGCGGCCTGTCTGCTTCTGCCTGGCGCCGCGTATAAACGGCTATCAGCCTGCCTCCTCTGACCACTCGTTGCCGATGAAGTTCCTCACGAGATCGCGCTTTTTACATATACGCCCATTCATGCCCCACAAACTCTAGGAATGACAATCCGGACAATCTTCACTGCCATACCATATCATTTAACTTCTACCATACCCTTTGTATTGCATTTTTATTACTTTGTTTTCGCAGCCTTGAGGGTGTAGTATTTTCAGATTGTTTTCGGACATGGGTTTCATCATTGCACTTTCATTCGCTATCGATTTGCTGTGCTAGCTTTCTTATTTTTTTTCGCGCTAGGTAGTAGGCGCCCCACGTATCAGAACCTTGCCGTTAACGTTGACGGTCTTCAAGAAGTCTGGGATGGAATTCTCCCGACCCGATAACCCCTAATACAGAAGTGTCATCCTTCTATTGAATCTATGTACGGGAGACCGGGTGTAAATTTGCTGTTAGGTTTGGCTGAGGTATCCTGCTGCTGATTACTTATCACTTGCGTCCCACACAGTATGACGGACTCAAAAGTAAATATGCATTAAGAGAATTATGCACGAGGCTACTACTGCATTAAAAATCTACAGTATTCTGAATGATAGTTTGTAGTGGATCCGAGTTACATTACACTGATCACTTGCGGCGGAAATAGGCCAAACCCGAGCATACCGAATGGTTGCTCATGGTGCATCATCAGTAAAACCTCAGATTCATTTTCTGCCATTGTGCCACTTTCCCCACCTTGGTGTCAGCACCAAGGCGTGAAAATCAGTACAAGCAGTGATAACTCGAGTTTCCCACATTTTCTCAAAGGCGCCACAGAGTTGTTAAGAGGGTTTGCCATGCAAAAGAAAAACAATGCGTATTCAGAGAGCAAATGGTAGTATATATTCAAAGTGTGTACAAGTAGCTAATCCTAGTAAAAAAAGTCAAAATGTGATCTCGAATGCATGATGATTGGTGTATTTGTTAACATAGTAGGCTCGAAATGCGTCATGTGAATGATAAAATTTGAGTTCACAAGGCAAAAATTCTGTACCATACATGGGAATAAGATGGGCAGCACAATAGATGGCATTGATATGAATGATGGCATACTCGGGGGAATTGTTTGCACTATATCCTGGACGAACTATCCACATTCCTGTGTCTTTGTCTGCAGTGTCGCTGACTTTGTTGAACCAGTGTATTACAGCGCAGGGATACACCTCACCCCTGTACTGAAATGAGAAAAATGTGTGAATGCGGGCGACTTCAAGGCCTTGCATGCCAGGTAAACTGGAGTCTGTGTTGACAAAGACACAGTCATGGCGTGAATGCTCATTCCGCCAGGAGGGACAGGACTGGATGTATTCAACGCGCATGCCACCAATACCACTCAAATTGCTTGGCACATAGAAACATGATGATGCCGAATTGAAGAGTGAGATTTTGCCAAGATAGAGAGGGCATTCGGCGAGAGGTACATCAGATGGGTCACGGGGATTGTCAGGATGCAACTGTTGGAATAAGAACTGTCCAAGAAGGTTGGGTAGGCAAGGAATATTGAGTTCATCAGTGAGGGCAGGAAACAGTTTGAGCGCATTTTTTGCCCTCTGTACAGTATATTTAGTGTGACATTAAAATCAAGAAAAAAGAGGTCTTATGGGGCATTTTTGC
>QFEX01000856.1:8167-27263 GCA_003316505.1 Suillus alpinus
GTAAGAAGCGAAGATCTTCGTTGTGGTGTGTTGTGCTTGTATTGGGAGGAACTTCAAACTTAAGTTTATACCACCACCATGAACCAATAAGGTTTCTGTCTTCTCGGCCGCGGCAGTCGTACTACGTCGTGCCAACCTTGACTATTTGCATTACCTCGGGGTGGAACCAGCTACCCTCGGGCTTTAGTGCTTCTTGATCAGAAACCACGACGCAGGCTGCCGCCGATCGACTTCTCGGATCCTGGCCCTAATATACGGGCTCACATTACTTTGCGGTTCGCTGGCTGAGTACTGCCAGGTTGAACTTTGGTCTTGCTCACACATGATCAAGGACCATATGCAATTTACACAGCTCCATCAACGTTTTTGATCTAGTCTACTTGGTCTAGCTCTGTGGCCAGCACTGAGACGGCCTGGGCGCTCGATCGACGCAGCTTGCAGGACAGCCCACCACGGCATACCAAGAGAGTGTACGTCTGGTGCTGAATGCCACCGCGTGGTAATAGCACGATCTTTATTATACTACGATGACAGGCTTTCACGAGCACGCGCACAAAACGGCGTTTTGTTCAGCGCGATAGTGTCAACAACACTGCACGTACCTGATTTTCTATGAACACAGGATCCGTTGTCACTCTACACTAACATTACATTTTTCTTCACAGTTGCGCCCCCAAGCTTGCTCACAAAAACATTGCGTTGCGCCATTGTCACATCTTCCGAGTGTAGGGTCCCTGGGAATACCAACGCTTGGTCTTGGACCCGACACTATCACTGTCAGTTTCTTTGATCAAGTTATAATAAGACACGCCCCATGGCTCCCAGCAGATTCACCAACTAACCTATCTTGTCAATACATTGCAGCCCGCAGTCCGCCACTAGTCAAGCCAGGGCCTAAAGTTCAACATTCCCAGGTATCACAATCCCAAGCACGCCGGCGTGGGTCATGTTCTCCACAGAATTTCCAAGCGATTCTATCGTGCTAAAATGGATCAGCTGATTTATGCTGTACCACCAACGGATTGATGCTTGGCAACAGTGCATAGGCGCGTTCCGAACGTTAGCACATTACGTTACGCCCCATCTGACGACCTCTGACGTCTCTCTCCCTCCAGCAGGCACTAATTTGGCTGATCACGCAGGCGCCATATGGGTCACCAGACTCATCCTCACGCAAGCCGGCACCATTACCGATTGTACCATCTGGCTTTCGGTGCACTGATGCTGTGCATATACTAGATCAGTGACCGCATGTTCACCTTTCCCCCATTCAGCACGGGGCGCCGGGATCAACTAAGTCTGTGGCATCAGGGGGACATAATTTTCCCTGCAACTTGTTCTGGGTCTTCCAGGTCTGACAATCAGAACATCAACCACCTCTTTTGGTTTGACACGAGATTAGTTATGACTTTTGGGAAAAAATATATCATTTGTGTGATAGTTATATCGGCAAAAGGATGGGTGTACTATGATAAGGATGAATAAGTGTATGGATACAGTAACGAAGAAGATATGTATGCGGTGTATGTGGTGGGTGGCCAATCTATAGTCCTGACGTTCGTATTGCACCAGTCGTTCAAAATGCGCGTGAATATTGCTTGTGGTATTGAATCATATAAGTTAATAATGCACGGATTTAAGATGTCACAAAGGTGGAGGGTGAAAGGGGTAGGTTGAAGGATACCGTAACATTATTTGGCTGGTAAACGCGTGGAACAAGAAGAAATGCGTAAAAACACTTGGGGCATGTCATGGGCATGTTTGGTTGTGAGTGTGGGAGCGAGAACGTGAAAGCCAGGGGTAGATTATCATAGCATAGATGATAGGGATGGGTGGAGCGACATGCGCCACGCGTCTAGGTCGTGGCAGTGGCCGTGATCCAGTCACCAGGTGGCTCCTTCCATCAGAATGATCGACCAGCGGATTCGAATATGTGCGATTACGACGGCATTCCGCTAGCAGCCTGCGCGTTAATGATTGTGGGTTGGTCGTCTGATATAGATATTGAAATAATGGATAGTGACGCCACATGGCAGGACCTCCCCCCCTCCAAGTGGCGGGATCCTCCATTTAGTCCATGCAAGGGAAACAAACAACGCCTAACAAAACTATACCGCGGACGGACGGTTCCCTCCACCCCATTTTGTGCGGTAAACCGCGTCATCTGGCTTCGTATCGGGGTGAATTTGGAGCCTGCCTTCCCAGAGGGCCGCAGAAGACTTTGAGGGATCATAACGAGCAGGGTCCGATAGAGTGCCGCGCGATTGAGGTGCCCAGCCAGCTCCAATAGAAGATGCAATAAGCGTCGGAACCATGGTCATCAACGAAGGGCTAGAAAAAATTAAGGAAACCATCTCGCAAAACAGACGCTGACACGCACAGCGGAACCCGTTTATCATCATGTAATCTAGCCTGACGACTCTTCACAACGAATGAAGACGAGCGAAGTCGCCCGCCCCGTAGGTTAGCGAACGTGGCGAGATTATCACGTACAAGCTCAATCGCAGAGTTCCATTCAACTTCTGGGCGAACTTTGGGAAGACCGCCTTCGGGCTTTGGCAATAAGCGCATTATAATGAAGAGGCGTTCAAAGGGTCCGTTGGGCAGCAGGCGGATGAGCGCGCCGAGTGGGATGGATACGAGGCCAAGGGCGAGCGAGATACCCCATTCGCGACCTCCAATACGCGTCACCTGGAATGCGGTCCCACCGATGAACACGATGACGACTTGTACAACAATTTCTGCAAACTAGCCGTGAGGGCAGTTCAGACGCAACGTGACTCGACTCACCGATGAGGGTGATGACCATGAAGTACCAATTGTTGAGCATGCCTTCAAAGATGTTCAGCTTTCTATCAAGCCTTCGCGAGTTCACCGAATTGAATATCTGAGCAAAAACAAACGCATTGAAGACCAGCGTCTGCACAATGGTGGCATTCCCCGACGTGTTCGCAAGGCCCAGTATCTGGACGCCAAGGAAGTGGAAAAGCAGGATGACGGTGATCTGATAGACAGACTGCAATAAAATCTGCTTGTACATATCCACAGTGAAAAGCGGCGCCGTCTGCTTATCAGGCTTCCGGTCCAGTAGCGCCGGCGACGCAGGATCCGTAGCGAGCGCAAGTGCAGCGAACGTGTCCATGATAATATTGATCCACAACAGCTGAACAGCCGACAGAGCCGACGTCTCAGAATTAGAAGCGACGGCGGTTACGAAAGTGATCACCACGGCAGTAACATTGGTGGAGATCTGGAACTGAAGGAATTTCCGAACTGCGTCATTGACGCAACGGCCCCACATGATCGCCTTGACGATGGAAGAAAAGTTGTCGTCCATCAGAATGATGTCGGACGCCTCTTTGGCAACTTCAGTCCCTGCTATGCCCATGGAGAATCCCACGTGTGCCGTCTTGAGAGCGGGTCCGTCATTCGTCCCATCTCCAGTGACAGCAACGATCTCCCCGAGTGCACGAAGCTTCTCTACCAGGATCTTCTTGTCTTCAGGCGATGAACGGGCGAGAACCTGAAGCCGTGGAACGATCTCGAGCATCTGCGATTCATCAAGCTGACGGAAAACGGGTCCTTCCATGATGATACCACCAGCCGTGTATATACCACACTGCGTGGCGATCGAACGCGCCGTCAGCACATTATCACCTGTGCACATCTTCACAGCAACACCAGCTTTGTGGCAATCAGAGACTGCTTCTCGAACACCATCCCTGAGCGGATCTTCGATTCCAACGATTCCAATCAATGTCAGGTCTTTGGCGATGACGTCGTATGGCACCTACAACCAGGTCAGTATGACAAAATGTGACTGTAAATATACCTACTTCGTCAATAGCAGCGACTTGAATCCCAGGTGGTGGCCAAGATGGAAAGTCCTTGTAACACAACCCGATAGTCCGCAGAGTCTGATTCGCGTAGAAAATGATAGTCCTTGTAATGTTCTCCTCCGAAAAGCCATCGATCTCTGCCGTCTCGACGTCGTCGAACTCAACATTGGTGGAGGTTCCCCCATGCTGATGCACGACGACATGTCTGCTGCACAGCTTTGTGAGGATCTCGCTAGCACCCTTGACGTAGAACCGATAACCATGCTTGAGCTTGACGACGGCGCCCATAGCTTTGCGATCGCTGGAGAATGGTATCATCTGAATGATTTCCGCCGCATCTCTCGTCTCCTTGTAATCCCGCCATCCGAGCTCTTTCGCAAAGTTCAAAAGCGCAGTCTCCGTCTTGCTTCCCACGAACACGCGCCTTCCAGTTTCCTTCTCCTCATCTTCAAAAGCAGTAGAGTTCACAGCGATAGCCGCATTGAACAAATCAAGAAGCGGTCGGCTCAGAACGGTGTTAAGCGTGGATTGATCGATGCTAAAGTCATCAATGGGAACATTCGAATCAGTGCTCCTGCGAGGGCTTCTATTCGCATTCGTGCGGGCCTGGTTGTCCTCGAGTTTGCGAACGAATTTGGCGTGGATACCGATAGAGCCTGCGACGATGGACATGACATTGCGAGTTAGCGTCCCAGTCTTGTCGGTGCAGATGACGGAGGAGTTGGCCATAGTCTCGCAAGAGCCCAAGACGCGCACTAGAAGGTTTTCTTTCGTCATCCTCTTGGTGGCGAAGGCTAAAGCGAGCGTCACAGCCAGCGGCAGTCCTAATTATAAACACTCTCGTTAAGGAGAAGCACGTTTGACGTAAAAAGGAGAGCCTCCACCTTCTGGAACGGCGACTACAACCAAGGTGACCGAGATAATGAGAATCTGGACGAAGGCCATGCCATTTTGATCGGCAGTCCTGTAGCGTGCAAGTTAAAAAAAGAGCGAGTGCCATAACTGAAGCCCGTACCTGGCAGGCTCGCCTGTAACGAGTTGCACGATGAATCTGATCATCAGAGAGGAGAAAAGAACAATGCCGGCAATGCTTCCTATCTTCGCGATTAATTCCGCCAGGACGTTGAGCTTCAATTGAAGCGGGGTGTTCTCTGCATCTGTCCTGAGAGCTAATGAAGTTGGCGTTAACCAGGGTGTTGAGGAGCAAAGCGAAATGGGTACCCATCATGATCCTGCCGTTAAAGCTCTTCGTGCCAACTGCGACGACGACATAGCTACCGACGCCTTCCAAAACCTTGCTACCACTGACGACAAAACAGTCTGTGTGTGCAGATACGCGCTCCCCTCCGAGGACGCCGCCTTCAGCGCGCACACCGCTCCGTGCCTGCTTCAGCGTCATACAATCTGCATAGGACGCCTTCTTTATAGCATCCGACTCGCCAGTTGCCGCTGATTCGTCACACTTGACGTTGTGCCCGGATAAGAAGATGCCGTCGCAGGGGACAATTTCCCCGGGTTCTAATAATGCTACATCGCCGACTACGACTTCCTGTTGCGCAGAGGAAAAGATGATGAGACGGCGTTCAATTTAAATGAGAACAATCTTACTTTCACATCAATGAGACGTTCAATGCCGTCGCGAATGACCTTGACCCCACGTTCTTCCTTTTTCTCGTTGAGGACCTTGAATTGCCGTTCTTTTTGCCAATCATTTATCGAGCCAACGACGACCTGAACAAAAAAATTGAGCGTTGGATGAGATGAGGTACAGGTAACTTACCACAATCAGGACGGCAATCATAATCGCAACACCTTCCACCCAATCGACTGGAGGTTCGCCTGCAGGCTGTGGCGTGCCAAAATCTTGAAACAAGCCAAGCGCGAGTGAAACGACCGCTGCAATAGACAACAAAACCTTGAAACACAAAGGGGGTGAAGATTGAGTTTGACGGATTTAGCAGATACGCACAAGAACTTTATCTTTCAGGGCAAGCCACATGAGAGCCAGTAGGCTTTTACTCGCTCGCTGTGGAAGAACATTCTCTCCAAACACGCGCTGCCGTTCTTGCATTGACGCCGAATAAGGGTCGCCGGCGATGTCAACCTCGGCGTGGTCGCGCGGTGCGGCGACAGACAAAGGCTGCCGGTCATGTCTTTGGGAAGCGCCTACTCCAGCACCTGGTCTACTGGTTGCAGGACCGTCTGGTGTTAAACCCCGGAAACGGTCAGTTCCAAGGCCGTCAAGAAGGCCGTCGATACCCCCAAGGGCCTCTAGAGCGTCGAGATCCTTCGGGTCAAGAAGACTGGCCAACTCGACTGGTCTGAATTTGAATGGACGGGGGTCAGCCAAATCATCTTGGAGGAGTTCGATCTTTGAGACGTCGCCATTGGTTTGAACTGATTTGTGACTGTCAGAGGGGTCACCGTGACCATTAGCATTTGGTGTCGGAGTGGCTGTGACGACGTTTTCAACGGAAATATCGGATTTAGCGGGTTGAGACCTGGAGAGGACTGAGGCGGTGTCTACGTGGGTGTGGGTAGGAGAAGGCATTGTGCTAGCGGGATCCGATCTAACAGGATGAAGGTGAACCATGCCATAATCGCCGCCACCATGGTCTGGTTCTGTTTCGTCAAGGCTACTGTGCCCCTCATGGGAGCTAGCGAAAGTTGCGTTGCTAGGCTTCCGTTGATGAATTGATACTTTGTCCATTGAAGGACTGAGAAGATGCAAGGAAGAATAGCCGTTACGCTCGTCTGGTTTATTATCCCTCAAGGAGAGAGAAGTGGCGAAATGTACTGAAGACTGAGTTGATAATGTGGGTGATGGAGGCACAATTAGGGAAGCGCCGTCGTTTGATGAGACGACGGTTGGGGATGGGGAATGTGAGCGAGAGTCTAGTGAGATTCGACGGTGCAACCTAGGGTGAGGGGACAAGAAAGTTGAATCTGGTTGTGGGGCATTTGTAGAGGGTGAAGGGAGTACTGGGATCACTGTTTGATTCGATGATAAGTCAGTGGTAACGATTTCCGGAATGCTCCCTTCTGCCATGAGACCCTTGAAAATGCGTAGAAGGGAAAAAGTTCCAACTGAGGAAACGAACAGTGAATTTATAAATGAACGTGACAGTACAAGGCTGTGTTGGGTGCAGTGGAAGTTTCTATGTAGAATTTCCGATCTCAGGTACGAACTTACAAAGGAGGTTGGCCTCACTTCATGTGGTACTGCCTTTTCACCAAGAATACCGCGTACACCGTTCAGTGATCATTAATCCAAGCCAGCCAGGGTGTGTTGTATGTTCAAGGAGACCAATACTAATTTCCTTTTCAGTAATACTGTCGATGTTCGCAAATCATCTCCTTTCTTGGTCAATGGCAGCAGCGTTCCCCGTACCCGTCGTCGCACTGCACCGGCCACTTATTCAACCCGGTCAGCCAGCCTGCGACTATCAAGGATACTGCTCATCCATGCTGCAAGGCTCCCATGCTTTCGATTATCATTACTCACGCCAATCTCAACTCTTGCTTTCCGAGGGTCACATCTCAATTGACGTCTTTTTTACTCCCAATATTCATCACAAACCCCACCGCCAATGCACTCCAGATTCTCACCTTCTTTCGAACATGCATAACCAATGTGCTCATTCCCCAGATATGATCATCTCCTTGGCGCTTACTATCAGGGGGGACACAAAGGAAGTCTTCTCCCACCAACACATTCACCTCCGTCATTGTTCTACTCAGAATTCTAACACCCAAATTTGCAAAGTCTTGCCCGCTCCATCCTGCCACTCGTAAATATTTAATATTCATCCCCTCCTCATTTGGTTAATCTGATAAGCGTTCCTGCCATGCATTAACGGAAAGTAACCCCTTTGCTTCCTTCGGCATACCCACAGCGTGTCTTGTGGCCACCTCAACTGCATGCTGCAGTCCTCATTGATTCATCGCGGTCTTCATTTTAGAAATCCTCTTACCCGAAAACTTTACCAATATTCTATTCTTATATCAACAAGGGCCCCAGACGCGTGCGTTTGACTTTCACTTCACAAGCGCCAATGTTGTGGAGAGAGCCAAAGGATCATCTTAACCGCCCGATCACATTCGACCAAATGCTGTAACTCTCCTAACGTGTCAATACCACACAGATAACCTCCTTATCATATTAGGCGGAGCCATTGCCACGCTGACCACAAAGCCCGTTTCCCGCACATAGAAAATCTCGAAACACCGGAAACGCGAGCCGAACATATCATATTCTCCGTCCATTCAGGCGACCCCATACAGACTCCCCTTGTCGTCCCACAAAATACATTCCATTCCTCTGCGCCCGATCGCCAACGGCACCCTCAACCGCAGGAATGGTAGACAAGATGGAGATGGAATGAATTGATCCAGCGCCGGGGATCTGATCTATGACATGCCATCTCACTGACTCGAGTTCTAATGCATGTAGTTCGCCGCCGCCGCACCTAACTAATGAGTGGCGTTTTGCTGCCAAGTATGACGTTTGGGGACTTGAACTAAGTTAGTGTATGTGGGGTTCTCATGAAACGCTGCGCTTATAATCCCCACCCGCTGTGCGCGGCATGACGCCCGACACTACACCCACTTACTTACGGTCCGTGGTACTTATGAATTTTCAACTTGGCTAAACTGCGGCGTAGTCTCGTCGGCAGTTGGAACCAAAACGTTCTGGAAATTACCTTTTGAGAGACAAGATGCATTGCCAAATATAGTAAAAAGCCCGAACTTATTTGCAAATTCTGCCATCGTCATCGTCCCTAAGATGGCAGGTCCAGTAGTCGGTACATGTACACAGCCTCACTGCATGCTTTTTCCATTGGAACGTTGAGGCTTGGAAGATACCTCTGGAAGCCGCTCTAAATATTCTACTTCGCTGGCTCGACTTGCTATCAAGCTATCGTACCGAAGTGCGTTATTAACTGGTGTGCGCCAGTCATATCATACCCTCAAATGACTTCGAGAAACGAAGTTCCTAACCACGAAGAACCACGGTTGGCAGGCACGATGTCACGTCACCACCTAATATCATGTCTGACGCATGCCTGTAAGTCAAGGGTTGTCCTGGCTTGTCGTTATCGACCAAGCCAACATCATGATTGTAAAACAGAAAATCAGATCTTTCCAAATTCCAGCACAGGTTCAGCCCTCACGATAGCGTAAAATAGATTCAATTTTCGGAATTTAGCTGGCAGCCTGAGGAACGTTGTCATATCTTTCTGTTGGGGCACGCGTCGCTGATTAAAATTGAATTCACAGCATGGCACATGCCCTGCCAATAGCTTGGCTGACTGACTCTGGCTGATGGAAAATCATACCGTCGGGGATATCTGATAACTTTGGGCACGTTGCGCAGTCACGCTGCGCATGTGAATGATTCAAACATCGTCGTTCGTGCCTTTTCGTGCCGCACATCAAGGGAATCGGGATGCGAAATTGCGAATCCTTCATATTTGGCTGTCCTCCGCTGGCACACGAACTCCCCTGTACGGCGATGTTGATCGAGTCGGTGTCGGTACTGGTGTCGGTGGGATCACCCAACCGACCAAGAGCGGACATGAGGATGCAATGCCTGCCAGTGTCCTTGCAAAAATGGTCTAGCGCAGGAACACCAAACCAACTACTTACATGAACCTGCATAGGAATGCACACGTCTGCCGCTTGATTCCTGTTCCGTATGGTTGCCGATTCTCAAGCGCGTGCGTTGGGAGGCGCGTCAGCCAGACCACATCCCTCACACACGAACTTAATGGATCAGGATCTGGCGTTTGAAATTGTGATGGCGGTTTCGTCGTGTTGTAATCGGTATTCGACGGTACCTCTACGTTATGGCTCGCACATGGCGGTATGCAAAAACAACTCTTGGTCTACGCGCGCGGATATGAGGTTAGGACACGTATGGACGGAGCCCGTGGATCTGGGCACCCAAGGGAACCCATCCTATACTTTTTCTCCGTTCAAGAAGGAACGCTTGATATCACCTGCTGTGCCGACAGATTCCTTTTAGTTTCTTGACACAGAAATAATTGTCGATCTGATCCACCTGAAACTCAATCTCGGTAAATATTTCGCGCGCGGATGGTGACTACTACTACTGGCGGTCAAGGGTGGAATCCGGCCTTCGGTTTCCTAACGGTGTTGGGCGTGTGTTTTGGAGAAATGCATAGCCTCTGACAACCGCGAGGGCTGCCTATTCATGGGGCTCGTCGGACTTACCCAGGATGTTACTATACAGGCCCCTAGATCTCCCGACGTGAGTAATTACCTTACCATGGGACTGGTTTGTTAATTGGGCCTTTCTAACAGCGAAGCTGCGCTGGAGGGTTGCATTTCGAATCCCAAGCATTTCGATCGAGCAGATGACTCAAACTTGCGCGTTGCGCCGACAGACAATAGAAAACATCCGGTGACAAAACCGGAGCTTTGTTGTGTGTTCATGGAGATTCATCAAAACACTGCTTGAGTTCAAACCTTGTTTTACGGATGCAGGAAGCCCAGGGTATGGAATCGCGTTCAGCTCAGCTGACTCGACGCCTCTCAACACCCTATGTGTTGGGCTGCATTCGAATTCATGCCCATTGACAATGAAGCCCTTGGCATGACTGTAAATTATAAATGTTATGCCACTTCACAATAATCACACTACGATCGTGAGTCACCCGCTGAGAATGAGGGTGTTAATACCTCTGACAGGTACTGCGCCCTGTTTGGTGTCAAAGGGCGTTTGTCAGAGGAAGCTCTTAGAGATGCTCGGGAAGAATTCAGCTTCGAGCGAACGTCGAAAAGAAACCCTGAGCCGCTCGTGCTAAAACAAGTAACTGGTTGAGGGCCCATGACGGTCCTATTTCATTTCTCAAAGGAATGGTGAGCAACTTTTACGCTTCTCTCGAAGGTCTACAGAGAAACTTGACGTACGAGCGCCTGGAGCGCCCACCCCTGACATTCCGTCATCAGCTGAGGTGTTTTGCGCTTACAAGATAGATTCTCGAAAGCGTTTATGAAATAAACGAGTGGTAGCGGGCATGCATCCCAGAAACGTGTTCACCGCATGCTACTATGTACTACTTTATTCTCCATCGTCAAGTAATGTGAGACCCCATCTATGTTCTAGAAAACCATTCAAGATATGGAATAATCATATGGAAAAGCCAACGAACGGCACCCCAAGTCGAGCGCAAAATATGCAACGCAATTATCCGACCCAGAGCCTAAAGAGAAGTTACTTGCCTTCCCAGATGTTTATGCACCTGGGCTTACCACCTGCGGCGTAGGCACTTGTCCGCCAACGAGCTCGCTACCTGCGCCTTCATCGTTCTTCGGCTTCAATTCGGCTTGACCCTCCTTGTCCACATCATCTTGTTTTAACTTGCTCATTTCCTTGATGAAACTCGTTCCCCAGAAGGCCGCGGAGTATTTGTTAACGTATTTGAAGAGCTTGCGGTGGTTCTCAGCACGCGTCTCTGTATCCATCGTGACAGCTTCGTGAATCGCGTCTGCGACTTGTTGAGGATCCCACGGGTTCACGACGATTGATCCGTTGAGACTCTGTGCGGCTCCGGCGAATTCGGAGAGGATCATTGCACCCTGACGAGCCTGCTGGCAAGCAATATACTCGTACGAGACCTGATGTGAATGATGTCAGAACAGCACCCCGCAGGTGAAGAACTGAGAAGATTTACCAGATTCATTCCATCTCTCGTACTAGTCACCAAACAAACATCACTAATTGCGTAAAGGGCACACAGCTCGTCGAAGGCTAGACTCTTGTGCATGAAGTGTATCGGCATGAATTCGACTGTGCCAAAACGACCGTTAATGCGACCGACAAGCTCGTTTACCGTTGACCGTAGGTTTTGGTAGTCTTCGACATCTTGTCTAGACGGCACAGCAAGCTGAACTAACACGACCTATGATGGATGCGGGTAAGTCAACCAGGCATCCACAAAAACTCCCACACTGACTTTGCCGATCCACTCAGGGTGCTGCGTTAAGAAGAGCTCGAGGGCGTGGAGTTTCTGGGGAACACCTTTGATGTAATCGAGACGATCAACCCCAACGATGACTTTGACTCCATTAAAACGCTGTTCCAGCTGAGCGATGCGAGATTTAACGGATTCCTTCTCTAGGTTCTGCACGTTGTTTAACTTTAATGTCTCATGTAATTTTACGTCGTGATACATACCTTGATGAATGAAGAGGGTTCGATGCCAATAGGGAATGTCCCAACGTGAGCTAAGCGGCCCTCGAACTCAACACCATTTGGCATTGTGGGTAAGCCAAGGATACGCGTGCAAGAAGACAAAAAGTGACGAGCATAGTCGTAAGTGTGGAAGCCAATGAGGTCGCAGAAGAGGATACCCAAGAGAATTTCACGTCGAACGGGGAGAATCCTGACACAGGGTCAACGGATGATCGATCAATAAAGGGAGCTCACTTACCTGTAAATTTCGCTGCTGGGGAAGGGTGTGTGCAAAAAGAACCCAATCTTGACGTCGGGTATTCTCTCAGAAGAGATGTTAACTTCCTCTTCAATACCCTCCGCGATCTTCGCCAGTTCTCGTTTCTGGTATTCCCCTCCAGATGAGCCATCAACGAGGCCGCGTAGTATCATAGGAAGGAGCATCAGGTGATAGTCCTGCACCCATACCATGCTGCCGGGTGCGATTTGCGAGCGTACTGTTTCCGCAAAACGGAAGTTGGCTTGACGGTACATGAGCCAATTTTCCTCATCGAAGTTCATCTCTCCGGGATGGTAATGGAATAGTGGCCACAGAATGGAATTGGAGAAGCCGTTGTAATGCCCTTCGGCGACGTCATCGTCAAGATATACAGCTTGACAAGAGTACTCCTCCATGAGACGCTTGTCGACATAAGCTCGGTCTTTCGGTGGGATATAGAAACCGGGCCAACCGATCCAGGTGAAGCTCAATGACTTCTTGAAACCGGAAAGGGCAGATACAAGCCCTCCGGAAGACATTTTGAAGTGATATTCGCCTGCTGCATCTTTCGTGATTGTGATGGGAAGGCGGTTGGCGACAACGATGAGATGTTTGCCCTCCATATCTGCAAAGCTTTCGGCGGAAGTGGGGAAGATAGAGGGTGCCATGGAGCGAATAAATTTCTAAGTGTTATAAGTGAGCAGACCTCTAGGAAAACATGCAGGAGAGGCCGAATACGGGTGATTATCGGATCTGGTATGACGAAATGGCGGATGGGTAGCGAGAAGGCTGGCAAACGTTTGCGTGATTAAAATCCTATCTTGAAAAATGTGTAGATCGATGGCTGAAGAAACCTTGTCGATTGATCTTGGATGGCGTTTGGATAATTTATTGTCTTCTAGGTGGGTGCCCTAGTACTGCAGCGTCATGACCGTCATCATCGTATGGGAATTCGACGGGAATCGCCACACAATAGTCCGCTAGTCCAGGCTTGGTCCATCCACCGGTCCCTGACTAACGGGGCCACCAGTGAGAAACGCACACATAGATCAACGTGTTAGAACGATTATCTTAAAGCTAAATATGTATGGTCTACGTAGAAGCATGAATTAGCGCCTCGCAGTGTTCCTTTTCACTTATATATTTTTGGGGATCGTATGAGTGAGTGTTCTTATCAGCCTGCATGTGCATTAGATGATGTGCGTGATGGTAGATAACATGACACGACGAGTAATCTAGTCGAAGAGACCGAAACCCTGCAGACCACCGTGTAAGCACTAATTTCCATTTGTGCGAACCATGAGCAACTTACCATGTCATCGTCAGACTCCTCCTTCTCCTCAGCCTTCTCTTCAGCCTCAGCCTCAGCAGCAGCGGGTGCAGCCTCAGTGGCAGCAGGTGCGGCGACGGCAGCAAATGCGTCAGGGTTCTCCAAGTACTCCTTGGCCTGCATGAAGCATTAGCATGGTTGCTCGACGTGATAAACTCGACAAAAATTCAGAAACAAAATTTGTGCATCCGTTGAAGTCAGCATTTTCAGTGTGTATGTTTGAAGCATCTCAATATTAGGTGAATCAAATTTGAGCTGACCTTCTGGGCACCCTCGAACATGTAGTCGGTGGCCAAGCACAGAGCAATAAGGTTCTTGTACGAGTTGACAAGCGAGTGCGTGACCGAGACGATAGTGGGGTAGTTGAGGCCCAATGAGATGGCAGCAATGGTCTGGATACCGGACATGAAGCGGTCGATGAGCACCTTCTCGTCGATATCGAGAACTTCGGGAGCGAACGCGTTTCCAGAGTCGAAAATTTGGACGACAGTCATACCATACGTGAACGGTGAGATGTTCAACATGTTCAGGAGAGTAGCCTCGGATGAGCCGACACGGCTACCAGCGGTGACGACCTGGATCTCGGTCGAAATTTCAATGGTACCACGAGCGATCTTGGTGGGGATACCGAGGGCCTGGAAGAAGGAGGTCTTTCCGGGCTCCATACCGGTGTTACCGGCGGGGACGAAGACATCCTTGGGGGCATAGGCACCGGCACGAGCGGGGGCGGCAATCTTGTTGGCAACAATGATGCTCCTAATTTCCTTGAGGTCTTGATCGGTGAAGACGAAACCGATGTTACCCCTGACGTGGGGAAGAAGACGCTCAAACTGGGGGTTCTCCGAAAGGATGGTACGGAGAGCACGGCGAACCATGGTGTTCTTGCCCATCAAGACGACACCTTTGCCACGGAGGGCAACACGAATCTGGTGCATCTGGTTGGAGCTAACATTGTCAACGTTGACGATGAAGATGGAGGCTGCGGGCTTATCATTAAGCAAGGATTATTAGACAAGTCAAAAAAAATTGAAACACACGATATTTGGAGATGAGCTCCTTGAGTTTGATGAAGTAAACTTCCTTTTGCGCGCGAGTAGCACCCATTGTGATTTCTGATAGACCACGCGTTAAAATGACAAGACAGGGTGATAAGTGATGTTACTCACATGAATATACAGATATGATTGTTTTTAAGTGAAAATCAGTGCCTCCCGATTGACCTCTACATGAGCTTGTCAGCCAAACCAACACTTTCTGATCTCGCATTACGCACCAGCAGCGTGCCAATGGATTTTTCAAGGCGACCGACTGGATGAGGATAATGTGAATATGTGTATTCCGGCGCACCCGCTAAAGTTTCGGTTGACCGGGAAATGCCTTGCAGTTCAACAACAAGGTTCAAAGTCCGTCGGGATATTCCGAGTGTTTTCATTTTGTAACGTGACGTGTAACGCGACGTGTTCCAAATTCGTCCATGCCATGGAATGTTGCGATGGTGTCTGTCGACCGTCCGAGTTTTGGGCGGCGTCGACGGTGCTCAGAGAATCAGGTTTTTAGTTTTATTTTATTTTATTTAACGCGTGACTTTTGACCGTCGTTCAATTCTAGGTTACTGTCTTCTGCTAGCGTCCATGTCCAAGAATGCTTTCCGCGCAGCCCCGGAACTCACAACCCATATCTTAGGACATCAGATGGTGGTCAAGAGTCTGGCCCGTCCAATAGCACTCGCGCCATAAGTGCTCTCCGGGGGATTCTGAAGCCCCCTGCAGTGGTTCCGGAATCTTCCAGGAGACCGACACCCAATACTATTCGTTCATTTTATATCTCTGCAAAAACACGGGGCCAGTTGTCACAGCTCGACTCAGGAATGCTTAGCGCGTTGATTGGTCTTTTTGGGTCCTTGTCTGTCGACCCATCAAGAAGATGTCTGTATACTAGTTCACTCCTTCCCTATGTGAAAGATAGTCCCGTAACTCGTGACTACTGGCCATTTGTGAAGGAGGTTGTATCATTTAAGCAGCAGAAGGGCATGACACTGGCACATTCAGATAGATATTGGATGATGCGAGCTGAGTTGGCGAGCCTTTCCCCCTCCAAAGATGGCCCGCCCGGTTGTAAGATAATTTATTTCGTTAGTAGTTCGATCTAATCGAATCAAACAGATAGGCACGCATTTAATCGCTCTCTGTTCCGCGCACGACAACAATACATCCACCTTTCTCAACACGTTTTCGATCCAGATGTTCATGTTCCATATCTAACAGCCCTTTTGTCGAGCACGGACCCTCGTCACAAGCAGTGGGCCATTGATGCTATGTCCTCCATCCTTCTCACTCATCCGTTCCTTCATCCGAAAGTGCTGAAAGTGTTATGGGGGATTGTTCATAACACGGACGCTACACTTTTGCAATCCATTCTATCAGCCATTTCAATCCGGGTCACTCGTTTTCCGTCGCCATGTGGGGATACTTCGGGAGCTCACAATGCTGTACCTGTTGATGCTACCACCTTCACGTCTGCTCTTTTAGTATTTCCGTTACCCGTACCAAGTCCCTCCCCCCATGTGAAAGCCATCACGGAGTTGCTGCACGAGGCCTTTTCATCCAACATTTCACTAGTCCATCGGCGAAGCAATCTCCTCCTGTGTTCTCTCCTGCATAGCTGCAACGGCAATGGAGTTTCCATTTCATCACTTGAATTTCCTTTGGATGGAGGTGCATCCATGTGGAAGACCCTGTTTGCCCTTGCGATTCTTGAAGAGGTTACGCGAGCCGCGGGTCCAGCTCTTCTTCATGATCGTGCTCTCCGCGGACGTATTCAAGAGTTGATACGTTCTCTTCATGAGTCCTGGTTGCACCTCATGCCCAATGAATCGCCCCCCACCCTCATTTCACGTGTTATTACGACTTCTCTTTTTCGCCTCTCTGGTGCGGTAGCGGATCTGAAGCTATTCGCAGCGTGCCAGGAATCGAGTACAAACTTCGGACTTTGGACCGGCGATTCTTCAGACACCGTGGAGGGACCGCAATTGGCAGCAATGGCAGCGATGCATCTTGCTGCCTTGGTGCAAGTCCGTGGGTGTAGAGCGGAATTGGTTATGAAGACGTTGAGTTCCCACTCGACAGATGTGCAGTACCAAAGTGTTGTCGTATCTGCGGCTGTCAAGGACCTCATTCATCGTGACGTCGAGCTCGCCCGCATGTTGTACATCATTGCTGTCCGCAGTGGACGCGACATCGATGTCGATACCGCATATGCTTTGGCTAGGACACTCCCACCTTCTCATGCTGTGCGTTTTCTCAAGGACGAACGATTCTCCCGAGAACAAGTAGGAGGCCTCCTAAGTAGTGTTGCTCGTTGCCTCAAGGAGATGAGGCATCAACATCACGATGCTGACCTTTTCGATGATATTGGCATTTCCCTCCGCAAACTCTACGCGACCTCCCTTCCCCCCGTTCACTTCCGTGGGCATCTTCAGCTTCTTCTAGCCGAGCTATGCACGCGGGGCAGCGGGTTCCAGACTGCGGCTATTATTGCTAACGTCATCAAATTCCACTCGACCTTCTTTCAATTCTCGTTCTTGCTGCGGCTGGTTCGCCTCTTTTTGCGCCGCAAGCAATTTCGTTACGCGTTGCGAATGCAGAAAATTTTAGTCGACGCACGCGGGGGATGTCCTGTTAACCTACGCCACATGATCACGACACGCATTGGTGCGACAGGCAGTAGACGCCTATCCACGAATATTTTTGTGCCAGGGCGCAAGTCGACTACCTTGTTTCGAGGTGGCTGTTTCTGGGCAGCGGGTACTTTATTCAAGAGCGCTATGAGCAATGGCCCAGTATACAACAGAGTTCTTCAAGGTTTAATCTACGATAGGCGAGCGCATGCCGCAAAGGTCGCTTTCAGTCGTGTTGCAAGCAAGGTCGACAAGAAAGCTCGGACGATCCTAGGCAACACGCTTTTGCACGGTGTCCTCATACGTCCGGTCCCGAGAAACGGCAGACGTGTCCGCAAGCTCCTCGGACTCCTCGACACCCTCGTGAGGTGCTGGCAGTTTGCGCCTGACAGAATCACTGTCAACATCATTCTAAAGGCGCTGATAGCTTGGAAGACTGCATTCGATTATCAGCGCCTACGCGCGTTGTTCGACCACATGGTCCGTGGTGGATACCCTGCAGGGACCCATTCCCCTTCCCATCCGCCTTTTAGCACCCCGCCTCTACGCACCAGTGGAACTCTCGCGCTCTCGAAGCTTCCGCCATATATATCATTTGAGAAGCATGCGCAACCAATGCTCAAGATGTTTATCAAGGCATTTTATCTTCGGAATGATGTGGAGGCTGCGCGCACGGTGGTAGAGATTTTGAAGATTGAGCAGCAGAAGGCTACCTTGCAGAGAGACTGGCGGTCAGCGGCACGTTTAAGAGGGTGGATGAAAGCAAAGAGTACGAACCAAGGGGGTGTTACGACGCATGTTCATAATGATAGATCATAATAGACTTTTCCCCGTCACTTTCGAGAGGGACTATTGAAAACTTGACCGTCTTTTGTTGATCATACGGTATCGTGTTGTGACCTGCTATCACGGTGGCTGTGCTTGCTGTATTTCATTTTGCAGTGTCTGTGGCACTTCTGTCGGTTCTTATAAACGACCACCATCTCCCTCGACATGGCAACAGCTACAGAGGTTTTTTCTGTTAACAGCTTAGATTCCAGCTCTACGAGTTCATCAATGTCTATTCGAGCTACCAAGGTAAGCGGAGCACTCGAACTTAACAGGCCCCTACTGAGTAACATGTCTTAGCGCAAATTCGATGATGCGCTTCAAAGCCTCGACAGTGCCGTAGCTCCAGAAAAACCCTTAACTGAAATGCCAACGGCTCCTAAGCGACCACATATGACCCGTTCCCTCTATTCTACGCTCGCCAAGTATGGTATCAAGTCCAACGTACCAAAACCACCCATCGAGTCAGTCAAATTTCGCGGTTTACGACTTGGATTTCTCTGAAATTGCTCTCCTCTTGCCTCTATTCCTGTTTGCTCAACAGTACCCCGGATAAGCATGATATTTCCAAGAGTGCCCCTCACCTGGCTGCGATTTTGGCCCGCTCCAAGAGTAAAGGAGCTCCTCTTGCACACCCCAGCGTTCCAGCACCAGCTTCACTCGCCTCAGAATATCGACCATCATCTACTCAGTCATTTTTGTTCCGTCTATTGACCTACAAGTTGACGACATACGCAAACAAACCTCCCCAAATCGACGCTGTGGCTGCAGCGAAGTGCGGTTGGATAAACGATGGCAAAGATAGACTAGTGTGTGGGATTTGTGATGTTTCATGGGTTGTCGCGGGGCGAGACGGCATGACACGAGAAGCCGGTAAGGTTTAGAAGGTAGGTAAAGGACAAGGTACACTACTGAACGTTTTTCTTTCGTACCATAGCCAATGCGCTTGTTGAGAAGCAACGCA
>QFEX01000864.1:1863-14230 GCA_003316505.1 Suillus alpinus
AAAGAGGAGGTCTCAAGGACGCCGTAGATGTATAAGCGCAGCCGCTACTGTAATGGTGTCGGGAAATGTACGTCATTGAATATCTTTTCGGACACAGCATGGAAACATTGTTTCGCGATGATATGCGTAAGCGTTACAACCACTTGTCCCTGTTGCCTGTGTCTGAAAAACGTCTTGTTTGATGGACTCTTCATACGGCCACGTGAATATGAGTACTCTGGTTATATTTAAAATCGGTTGACGGGGCTCGCAGGTGGACTGCCTAACTAGTACTGGTGAGTACTCAAAACTTCAACGTTTCAACTTAGCTTGATCGATCAAGTCGTGAATTTGACTGATTCTAATGCGAGTTGGGAATCAAAATGAGCTATTAGCAGCGTCCACCGCCAACAATATTAATATTGCTAGGAGTGCATAACGAGGGAGCGCAAGAATCTAAGCATGAAGTCCGCGACGTGTCCGTGATGTGATTATAATCGACCTGCCTAGCAAATAAGTATAGGCAGATATATCCATAATGTCCAGTGACGATCCAAAATGAACCACCACGGCAGCAGTGATAGTATATATGCGACGAAAGTGAAACAACAAGTATTATGTATGGGTAAAGATCAGCACATATGCATATAAAGAACGCAGTCATCTGATAATACATCGGGTTACGTAGAATTGGCCGATCAGCTCGGTATAGATACAGAGGGATCTGTATACCCACCTTGATCACAGCACAAATGCTGTACAACAAATGATAATAACAGATATAGATGGGCACAGGGGATATCATTGTAACGGGGCATTACTGCCACCTGTAACAGTAGGATCATTCTTCCCAAGTGGGCTAGGCCGTGTGGGTTGCATACTGGGGCCTCCCGCGCTATTCAGCCCTGCAGCTTCTAGTAATGCAAATTGAGATGCGCTGGATATCTCTCTAGTTTGAGGCTCGGACTCGTCGTGTCCTGACAAGTCGTGATAGGCAGATGATAAGGAATGTTGTGAGTAGTGTACGCCTGATGATGAAGGGCCCATGACGTCGTCGACGATGTGGCTCAGGTCGATGTCGGCACTGTGCACCGCGGGGCCCATGAGTGTGCCACGCTCGGTATTGTTGAGTGACCCCGAGCTATCGCGCGGATCCCAGGGGGTATCGTAGTCAGAGTATCTTCCTGGGGGCGGGCGTGCGAGGTCAACGTCCTCGAGGTCTTCACCTGCAAGCAGTGTTGCTCTGGCACGGGCTTGTCGTCGGCGCAAGTTGATGGCGTCGAGGAAGTGGAAGTGTTTGAAGCGCCTGCGTTGGCGGTAGAAAAAGACGGAGAGACCGAGGATGAGGAGTAGGCCGCCGCCAATCACTGAGCCAGCGATAATGGCGGTGCGATCTGTTGCGCCGCTGTTGTTGGTGGGTGCACTGATGACCGTAGGGATGACAGTTTCGGACTGATGGTGTGTTAGAGGGAGGTGGAATAACAAAGTAGGGACGTACTGTGAAGGTAGATGGACCTATGACCGTGACAAAAGATGAGGTGATGAGCGACGTTATTTGGCCTCCGTTTGTGGGAGTCGGAGTTGTAGAAGTCGGGCTGTTTTGGAGGTTAGGTGATGATGATGACGATGACGATGAGGCGGTGGTGGTGCCCGGGGTATGGGTTGAAGATAATGCGGATGAGGTTGTAGAAGTAGGCGGTTGAGATGTGGGTATGGAACTCGAAGTTTCTGGACTTGTAGACGTAATGACCGACGACGACGTTAACTCAGGCGGCGCTGACCTAGTTGGAGTAAATTTTCCTTAGATGGTTTGCCAAAAAGATGCAACAAATGCCTACGTTGTGATAGTAGAAGAAGTCGTGCCGACATCGGAAGAGGAAGTCGTTTGAGGTGAAGGAATGCTTGATGTCACGACGCCAATAATACTGGTAGCCTGGAGGCTACCAGACAGGGTGGTGGGCAACGTTGGGGTCGTTATCGTTGATGCCTGCATTCAGAGATGAATATTACTGCGGAAGATGATAACAGTACAAGGAATATAGGGAAAATTGGACTCGTTCTTGACTCATTCCGCAGCCGACAACTAGACACGCACCTGACTGTCGGTGGCGGTTAACGTGGGTGCGTCAGTAGTAACGCTAGTTTGTGCGGCAGCGTTGGATGAAGGAGAGTCGGTCGTATTTGTTGATGGCGACGACTGCCGGGGGTTAAAGTACAGGAATTTACGCTCAGGCATGCCGCTGTCGTTAATGACGGTCTCCTTGGCTTGTCAGCCTTGACAGGAGACAACACTTAAACAGTTCGTCAAGACAACTTCCTCACGATTCATGCGAGTCCTTGTATTTGACAGTGGGAACAAACCCGCATTGCCGTACGCTAAATTCAGACAGAGCGTCTATTATAGTTTTCCTGATTAGTAGAGATTGGCTGAGTGCACGCTCCGACTGCAAGCGTGACCGCGCCTCCACGGTGCTGGCACGAATGACAAGTTGAACGTGAACAAGTTCATGCACATGCATTCTATTTCAGAATCACATATTCCGGTTCTGCTATGTTTTCTCCGCAGTATTCTCACCTTTAGCCAGAGGTTTCCTCACCCGCCTGTTTACCTTCCTTCCTGCGAACCGCCAACCCGTACAATTTCCTGGGTGAACATTTGACTGTCCCGCCAGGTACTGCACCATATCCGAAGGCCAGCGCGATCGATGAAGACCGTGGGTTGGATGCCCCGCAGCGTGCGGGGTGCATTGTCTTGGACGTTCAGACCGGAAGAGTATGTGCTCCTCACGTCATCTCCCTCAGCACCACGCACCACCATTTACCGCCGTCGACATCCTTGTTCATGGCGGAGCTTCATTCGCGTGTTCACCCTCCGAAGAGTCCTAGTCTCCGTCACCCTCGTTCCGGTGTTCCTATTACTTGCCATCATCTGTCAGGGTATACCACCAAACTATGATGATATCCGGATGTTCGAGCGACGTCTCCCTCAGCACTCCTTATCTCTGGTACCTAGACATCAGCCACAGTACCTACGATTTCCGGGACACCTGTGGGGTTTCGGGTTCAATAATGTTCTTCAAGAAGCGTGTGTACTGTTCTTGTCATCGTGTTTCATAAGTGGCTAATCGCTCTTAACAGGATTTTAATGTCTTACCTTGCCTACGTGTCTAATCTATCATTTGTCTTCGAAGACTATACGTGGTCACATTTACCACTTCCATGGACCATTTACGACTTCGCTCTGCGTCCCGCACACATACCCTTGAACGCCCTCATCTCTGGGCCAACCGCAGGAGGACCGATGCCTAGCGCACCGAATGCATCCCGTGCAGTGAGCGCCGAGTTCTACGCACAAGTCTGTGGACCTGAAAGTCGTAAACACGTCATCAGCTCCATAAACGCTCCATACGATGCAGACGGTGCTGTCATGATCAATTGGTGGGTAGACCAGCTCACGAACGTGCAAGAGCCATGCATAGAAATAGATTCCTCTGCCCATCTCGTCTTTGACAGCTAGTGAGTCTTCTCCAACGAAGTGCCTAGTCGAATCACTGACTGGTCGTCAAGCTTCTTCGGAAATCCACGGATTCTTTCTCTGTGGGAATCCTTGACTAAATCGCCTATGTTGACTGACTTCGCTTGGTCACCGCTTGTGCAGGCGGCAGTTTCGCGAAATTTTGCGCTCTTGCAACCAGAGTCTGCTAAAGACCTCTATGACGCACATTCCCGTAAATCACTCGCTGGGTTAGTCGCGCTGCACCTCCGCAGGGGCGATTATAGGCGGCACTGTCCGAACCTCGAAAAGTGGGGCGCAGACTACATGGGTATAAATCAGCATCCATCGCTCCCAGATCGATTCGATAGGTCTCCGTATGTCAACGACACGAGTGCAAGGCTGTCGTATTATCTCGATCATTGCTGGCCATCGACGGAGCAGGTTGTGGAAAGGCTAAGGGACATTCGGAAAGAGTATCCTGGACTGAGACGGGTGTATGTGCTCTCAAATGAATGGGCCTGGAGTCTTGATGGTCTGAAGGGCGCGCTTGAGGAGGATGGGTGGGACGATTTGGTGAGCAGTACTGATATCGTACTCGATTCGGAGCAAAAGCATGTGGCCATGGCAGTAGACATGGCGATTGCGGAGAAGGCCGAAGTGTTCGTTGGGAATGGGGTAAGTTGTTTCTATGCGGGTGATTTCCACAGCTTTTGTGACTTATTTTGCTTGCCGTAGTTCTCGAGCCTGTCGTCGAATGTGGTGATGCTGAGGATGGCGAAGGGGATGGAGGGGCAGAGCAATCGGTTTTTGTGACGGATCTAATGGACAAATATCTTAGTACTATACCCCGGAACATTATGTGACGAGCGAACAGCAGGGGTGTTCACAAGGAATATGGACAATGGGCATATGTAGTCACTGAAGCCTGAGTGAGTTGAGCGCCCTGGGGGTTGTTTGACAACCGAATATCAATGGCAGTATATACCTTGATAACATCGAATCAAATATGATGGACATCAATTTATACTAATCTTCATCCAGGAGTGACTGGTGACGACGGAGAGGGCGCTAACATGGGGAGGCAGCGATGGACGTACTCCTTCTGGAGTCCTAGACCAGTTGGGTGAAGCAAATGGAATCGTACAACACCCTTACATACTACACGGATCACTGGCGGTCCGACTGTCGCTAACGTAAGCTTGTAATTTAACCCTCTCCCACAAGTAACCGTAACCGTTAGCTACGTATCTGCGCGCTCTGTTTCCATCATGACCAAAATATTTCTTGATTCAACTTCGACTGCACCGGGATTGCCTTCTAGCACGAACACCACCGAACACCGCCGTTAATAGTCATAAGCCCACCGAGTTCCTCGCTCCCTCAGACCCATCTTCGAACATAATGACCCTAATCTCAAATGATCCCAGTTGGTGGCCGGTCATCAATTTGTATCATATTTCCAGCTACTTTGTAGGTTTGTGGAGACTCTGGAGAGCCAGTCGTATGACGCTGACTGTCTTGATTCTAACCTTGGTCGCGGTTTCCCAGTTGCCGCTTTCGCTGGGGTGATGCACGATTGGGATGACCAAGATAGTGTCAAAGAACCGCTGATCTCCTTATGTTATTTCTAGCACTGACGTGGTCTGCGGAATAGTAACGAGTCATCTTTCATCGGGTAAGCTTTAGTCATAGATGAAAGTTTCAAGTGCAACAGGCTCATCGACCAATACCAGAGGAGCTCATCTTGTCCGGCATCTATCAGTCTTCATTTGACTTTGAGGGAGATGCCCGACTTCTGATTTCCACAATTTGGATTCTCGCCACTATATGGGAGGTCGTTGCATTATGTCTCGCAGTCTGGATTGCTGTTCGACATTTCCGTGAATTGCGAGGATCAACCAGACGGGTTACTGTTGGGGACTTTTTCAAGGTATTAATGAAAAGCCAATTGTTTTACTTTGCGAGGTGAGCTCATATGAATGTGATCTTCTTCAACTGAAGTTCTGGATGTGTTAGTTTTGTCGCTTGTTATTTCGAGCTCAGTTATTTCTCTCAAACGTTCTCAGCGGTACGTAGACCTGTCACCGACCTCTGCGCCGCCACCGCAGCTGATGTATCAATTTATAGGTTAAGTTGATTCAACGCGTTGAAGCTTTGTTGTTTCATCAAAGACAACATCTATAGGTCGTATGGGTAAGAATATCAATGTACTGCGAAACGCGAATTCTTGCGCAGTCGTGCGCCAATTCGGTATAATACGAAACTGATAATCAGACGAGGGTCAATGTTGCATATCACTTGTTGTTTGTTTGACTCACGGTAATGGCGCCATGATTGTTGCGAGGCTGGCCAGAAGAGCGGTGGCGCCAACAGTCCCCAGTCTATTATACATGGCTCCCGCGAATAGCGGAAACGCAGCGGCAAATGCTAACCGCAATGCACTATTGCTTGCCAAAGCAGACGCAGCGATTGGACGGTATGCAGTGACAAGGTACGTGAACGTTGATGTGAAAACAAAATATATCCCGGAGCCGAAAGGTACAGACGCAATGATTGGGGCAATCCAGTGAACTTGCGGATATGTCGTGAATGCGAGGCAGAACAAACCTGTAGGCGTGGTAAGCATTATGCGACCAAGAACCACTTGTTACTGACCCACTGGCACGAGTATACCTCCTACTTGACCCATGATAAGCCTCGTCTCAGGAGGTGGATCACCGTTATATTTGGCGGCTTCGCGGGCAAATAGTCTAGAAAGGAGCGTCATCAACATTAACGCTGAACGCCGAGAGAAAAAGGGACTCCCCTGTTCCAAAACGGTTGTGTGGAAATGGCCGAAAGCATTCCGAATCCGATCCCAATGAACGTTAGTCCAGTCATTTGCATATTAAATCCATGAATATCCTCGAAAATGATGGGGAATGCCTGGAATGCCAGGTATAGGATTCCAAGAATAAGGGCATTCCTGGAATGATTAGGACTTACACAGAATGTCAATGAGTTGCGTTGCCCTCACCAGGAGTCTAAAAGCAGTGCTATTCGGTCGAATAGAAGTAATTCTAGGGAAAGTGCCACATCATTACTTGCGATGGAGCGGAAGCGATTCCTGATGACTTACGAAACGGTTTGTAGCAACTGACGAGGATAGCAGAAAAAAGAGTGCCTTCCCGTCTATCCAAAGGAGCATAAAACTTTGGGTCCCCAGTCGACTTCCGCAGTCTATCGAGCAGATTGATCTATCACGCAAAGATAACAGAAATGATGTACTCCTACCTTCTTGCCTTCTTCTTCAGAATCACCGGAACGTACGTCTCAGGAACAAACTAACTTCAATTCATAAGTAAATCCATATCACCAAAAAAAAATACAAACGCACTAAAATCAACATCAGCAACTCTACGAAAATCCAGCACAACTGCACGCGATACGTCCATTCCCAGTATAGGTGCTGTCAGAAAGTATGTCAAAACAAGGATCAAGGATCAGGCCAGTGAGTCTGACCTGATTGATGAATCTACGTCATCAGGTAATATGAGAGGCAGCGCTTGCAAGGGGCATGAAAAACGTACCCAGCAATCAAGGGACCAGCCACTGGTCCGATGAATGGAGATCTTCCAAGATGATCAGTTACTTCAAAATACAACTTAGCTGCTTAGCAGCGTTGTTCAAGCAAGCCTACATGGTATACACAGCCATTGGACTTGTCAGGTGATTCAGCAGAGTATCAAACAGAGCGCAAATCCAAGGGCTTACTTTGCAATACTCGAATTCGGAAACATATCGCTTATACTACCTCCGGCTACACTCAAAAATGCTGATCCACAGAATCCAGTGATAAAGCGAAAGACCAAGAAAACAGCTGTTGTTCTGTTGTAGATCCATCATCCATTTCGGCAGTAAATGTACTCACAAATGTTGGGAGCAAACACCACGGGGAATGTGAAGATGAAGAATAACGCATAAGATATTTCGTATACAGCATTTCGGCCTACCTAATTCGTTGATGGTACGATTTTAGATCAAAACCCCGGACGTACCATACACTTCGGACAACGGGCCAACGAGGAGCGGTCCAGTTCCGAGACCTATCACAAACATGCTAATTCCGAGGGTGGTTACTTCATGTGAAACATGAAACGTTTGGGAGGCACCCTGTTCTGTGAACGCAGCCTGGAGCATGATCAGTTCTCGACCAAAAAAAAGAGAAATAAGATGACTCGCAATCGAAGAAGCACAAGTCACGCATAGAGAGGCGGAGCTGATGATAAGGACTGCGAGCCAGCGTCTGAACGAGGACATGTTCTGCGGATTATCCTCTGGCTCGAGGACGACGAGGTATGGATCACCTTCGGCATTTGTGGCAGACATCGGTCTCTGCGGTAGCAGCATCGTGGGGCTGGCCAAATGACCCTTCGGATATCCTGGTCAACGCCGTCATGGTACGACACAAGCCTAACACAGCGGGGAAACTGACATTTTACTACCACCTCTTGGAATTACGTTCGAAAAGTAATCTAGAGTGCTCTGGAACTCTAGGTCTGGAATACTCTGGCCAGGCCTAGATCTGCTTTTGATTGAAATCTTGCAAGAGGCAAAATGTTAAAACCCCCGATGTACAGTGTAATGACCCTCTGGGATGAATAAAGTCGAGGCTAATATGCCATTGCAAGCAGGTGCGGAGCGGCTGTTTCAATGTGTTAATGAAAAGCCACTCAAGTTACTTTGCGAGGTGAGCTCATAATGTGAATATTGTGGTTCTCTTCTTCCGCTGAAGTTCCTGATGTCCTAGCTTTGTTGCAGTTTGTTGCCTTGACTCGGAGCTCAGCTATTTCTCTCCGATATTCTCAGCGGTATGCCGATCCGTCACTGACCTCTGCATGCGATCACGGCCCATCAATTCACTGGAGATTCAGCGTTATCTTGGTATTAATCTTCTCGCTCGTCCAGATGTTTGTGCTGGGACCATGCCTGATCCTTAGCATTCGAGAATATTACGCAAAGCTCGCGGCGGGCTCCGATGCAGGAACCGGCATAACTTCGATTGCTTTCCAAGAGCCCGTACATGTGTCGACTAGCAATGGTGTGTGGGTTTGCAACAGAAGCAGACCTGGACAAACCAAGGACAAACCATTGCAAAGCCCTGAATATGTTCGGAGGTGAAGCAGTGTGCATATATATACAATGATGCCTGTATTTGCCGCGATGATCCACCGTGACCATCCTATCCACGGTGGACTGGCGACGGCTGGCAATGTGCCTGCCTCTAGCAGACAGAAGCTGGTGTGGTGCTAGTCACCTACTAGTATCTATCTGAGCTACGACAACGCCCGAACTTCTAAGGCTCTCACCCTACTGACTAAGCCATGCAAACGATGGCAAACACCCGCCTGCACCATCCGGAGGGTCACTCCAACGATGCAGTTTTAGTGGGACTTGTTACAAGGTACTCAAGAGAGAGGTTAATCCAGCGATAATTCAGGGTAAATTCCTCCGGATGACCCAACAGTTAATCAATCCTCCACTGTGCACCGATTGACGACAACTGTTTGCATGCATATACGACTTCAAGGAAATGCTGAACCCTTCAAAGGCAAAAATACTTCGGAAGTTTGTTCTCACCCCGAGGAATAAGTCATAAACAACATTATCCACAGCTTGCGAATGAATGCATCGACATACGATTGCGTCGATTTCTGCAGCCTGCTAGTTGTCCCATATGCCTACACCCTGCCGATAAAGGACCACGGCGTCAGAATGGTTTCACCAAGGACGAACTGATGACCTTCGGCCCGACAATACGTCATAACACGCTTGACTCCGGCCATTCAAATCATCCTTCGAGTCCAGCTGAAATTACAAGGCTACGTTGGATAAATTATCAATCGGCCAAATGCAGCCAATAAAAATATACAGGTGAACACGCATGCAGCTCACGATAGCAAAATAGCAATAAAAAGCTCCACTATTCATCGTATTGAGTGAGCTGTAGGTCTGTGAGTACGTGATCCAGCACACGTTCGGATAGCAATAACTCACATCCAACGTCAGCGTGCGGGAGCTATTGACATCTTGATCACGGTAGATTCCAACAAGAGAATTACCACGCTCGTACAAGGAACCCTTCAAGCTGATGACGATGAACTGGAAGGAGTCGGACGCCTGGCTCCGGATATAGTTGGCGATCTTGGCAACATTGGTATTGTCCAGAGCAGCGTCTACTTCATCAAGGACAAAGAACGGTGCAGGTTGATAACTTGAGTCATAGTGAGAATGAAAGTTTTTGGGAAAGAAGACGAAAAAGACCAAACCTGTGTATAGCGAAAAGGAGAGCCAGAGCGGCCACGGTCTTCTCCCCGCCCGAGAGTTGCTCCATGTCGCGGAATCGCTTCATCGGGGGCATGGCATGGTATTTGATGCCGGCATTATAAGGTTCCTGTGATCAACAAGCGTAAAAATTACCTGGACTGACAGGCCAAAAGACTCGCCTCACTGTCCTCCAAACTGAGGTATGCGACGCCTCCCATCGGCGATGCCTTCCCCTTAGTGAGGTCTTTATAGACCTGATCGATACAATCTGAAATGTGGTTGTACGCCTTGTTGAATAACTCGCATCTGGTTGCTGGGATGAGGATGACGCTCAAAGTACGATTTGACACTGTCCACTCACCTTTGTCGCTTGACGTCGTTGAACTGATCGCGCGCGTTTTTTGAGTCTTTTCGTGCTTTATCAGCTTCTTTCTCTGTGTCTGCAAGCTTGGCCTCGACATCGTCTAGCCTATCCAACAATCACTATCAACACATTGCAGAGTAATAGTCGACATACTTTTCAATAGCCTTCAGGTTGGGAGCCATTCTCTCAATCTCTCCGTTGAGTTTCGTGATTTGTGCATCGAACTCGGCAGTAGTCTCGGGAGAATTGTCCTATAATCAAAGTAAGCGCGATTCTCTTCCGTAAAAGCTCACGTACCGCACGCTCCTCCTCAGTCAAAGACTCAAAGTCAACTTCAATCCCATAATCATGGACTTGTCGTGGTCGTTGGGTACCATCATCATCATCAACGTCCATCGCTACCTCCTCTCGAAGGTTCTAAGCGGAAATTGACATCAATACGTGAATAAACTTTCAAATGAACGGCCTCACCTCCTCCATTGGAACGTTTTTCAAATTTCCTTCCAGCAGAGGTAGCTTGATGTCCTCAAGCCTACATTTCCTGTAGGTCGCCGATCGTTCTAATGCCAGCTTCTCAATCTCGTCGTTCTGAGAATGTATCAATGAATCATAAGCGGCCGAGCGCATCTGAGCAAACGATCAGCGTACCTTCAGACCAATCTCTTTGAGAGCCTGGTCAAGTATCTTGGCAGCTTTCGCGTGCGTCTTCTTCGCTTGGTCGACATGCTTGTTCTTCTCCTCGAGCACGTCATTAAGGCCTTGCAGCGTTTCTCGAAGCTGTGCGATGCCCTCCTGCGCTTCTGTGATCTCAACCTGAATAGTCCGCTTCTTTTCTTCCAGCTCCGTTACTTTCCGTTGCTCGTCTTCAGCCACGTTCCGCAGCGTCGTCAGACGCGATTGTGTCAGCTTCAATTGCTCCTCTTCAAACTGAGACCTGCACACACATGTTAGTCCGTCCCTCAGCCTCAACCGCGAAAAAGAAAACTCACTGGTGCGTCAGCCTCGCAACCTGCTGATCAAATCTAAGTCGCGCCTGACTCTCCTCCTCGGCGACTTTCAACTGACGCTCCTCGTACTCCCGAACATTCTCGATGCCGATCTGGGAGCAAAACGAGGCAAAAACGCCATCTTCGGCTGAGTCGATGACAGATTGGAGTTTTGCGATTTGCGAGGAGAGTTTCGAGTGTGAGGTTTGAGCCTGAAAATCCAGTCAGATACCTCTGGGTCTGCTACACGGTCGCGCGAACCTTTTTCAGCTCGGGAGAGAGCTTCTTGAGCTCCCGTTCGGCGTGCTTTAGCTCCTCTTTGATGCCGGTGTACCGGGATCTGCAGGCACTCTAGATATTGCCGATGGAACGATAAGACTGCTGTAAAGCCACCGACAACTATTGCAAGAACGCACCAGATCGTCTCTTACAATAGTTATAGCACTCTCTAGTCGCGTGATTTCAGCGATAACGTTCTCGTCCGCCTTGCCTCTCGGTTTCGAGCGATTCAGTTCCTGAAGCTGCGCCACGAGATTGTCACGGAGACGGGTAAGGCCTACAGATGAGTGAGCGAGGGCCGGGCACCATGGTAGATTAACTGCTTACCTTGCACGTCCTTCTCCTCCCACTTCTTTCCTCCCCCATGTGTACTGCGCCCACCAGTGATAAGCCCACTCTTGTGGATGACAGTGCCCTCCAATGTAACAGCTGCCCAAATCTCAGCAGGGCATCCCAACTCCCGCAAACGAAAATTAACCCACCTTTCACCTCCTGCCCGCGCTCCCAACATACATACCTCGCCACGTCCATCGTATCACATACAAGTGCATTCCCGCATGCGTGGAGCATTGCGCGCTCCACGGCAGACTCATACTGGATCACGTCGACCGCGAGACGCGCGCCTCTGGCGAATGAGCGGAACTTGTCATTGATTGGCTTCGTGCTGATCGTGTCGAGGGGGAGGAAAGTAGCTTGGCCGGCGCGCTGGGTGCGCATATACTACAATGTTTCGTAATTAGTTTAGATGGACAATGACAGAGAGCAAAGAAGCGCACATCGATGCATTCAATAGCAGTTTTTTCTTCGTCCACGACGACAGCATCAATATTGCGCCCAAGGATGACAGAAACGGCTGTCTCGTACTTGCGCTGTGTGGGTTTGCAGAGGTCAACCACGCGCCCGCGGACGCCTGTGATATGTGAGTGGTGACTTTCTGGGACAAGGGTATCAGCGTTT